>BJCO01001791.1:0-13700 GCA_018326465.1 Flaveria floridana
TTATTATTATTATTATTATTATTATTATTATTATTATTATTATTATTATTATTATTATTATTATTATCACGTTTTTAACATATAGGTAAATTATGATGTTATTATTACTATTATTTGTCTTAGATTGTTCCAGATGCAAATCATAACCAAACTCATCATCAGCGATTTTCATAAAAATTTTATGGTTATCATCAATGTAAACACATGCTGATATTTTTTTTAAACATTACTGTTTTATTATTATTATTATTATTTTTTATCAAAGGAGGAACTTGTTTTGTAATTCAATCTTATGTGGTTGTAAACAGTTTTTTCTATACAAACTTCTGCATCGTGTCGAGGCTATTTTCATCTATAAATATCATAGTATTTTCCTTATTATAATTTAGCAAATGATACTGAAGACTAAATTCTCTCTATGGTTGTGTGATTTCTTTTCATATGGAGTTGCTTTGTACCTGGAGCCACTATATGGTTGTGTGCTCTGATCCAAGTATACTTTTCGCATCACTCCATATTATTAGTAGTTACCACTTATACCATTTGTATTTCTTATATTTTGCTACAATCTAGACCGCTACATTATGATTAGTATTTTTATTATTTTTACACGTGACGTAAAGGAAAAAGGAAAAAAAAAAGAAAATTAAAAGATGAGGAGTTTTAGAGTTGAAGGTCTTAACGGGAGCAATATTTCTACGTCCTCAGATAGAGGTAACGCTTCCCCTCATCAAACCCTCCCCATATCATACCAATGGCTATGCTATGAATGTTATTATATTAGGTAGTGTTGTTTGCTTGTTTAGTATTTTTCTTATTATAAAAATGGTTGAATCTAATTAGTGATGTAGGCTAATTCATAGCATTCTTGGTTGATCATATTGATTGTAAGATATGAAGTTTATCACTTTTATTTCATTTGAAGTATTTTAAACATTTACTTATTAATAAGATGTTATCTTAGAACGAAATTTGTTTAACTGTGTACCATTTAGACTAGAAAAGTGTTTATCTTTTCTATATTTTTAGATCAAAATTACGTTGTTAGGATTTAACCTTCACATAATTCAAAATTAGTCCAAAACTTAAAGCTCCTTATCTTCATTAATCTACTTAAACCAAACGTTAATAACCTCCGGATTTTGCTAGCAAAACATAAAAAGAAAAATCCAAACGTTAATCTAACTAAAGGGGTTTATTGTTGACATTTAGTGAAAAAAAGAGTTTTTACAAATTTTGGACACTAATTATTATTAGTATTTGTTACTAATGTAATTTTTATCTACTGGATTTGTATTCTATGATATGAGAGGATTACAACAAATCAAATAATGTCCAAAATGAAACTAAAATGAATGAGATATTGGTGTTCAAAGTTGGATAGTTAAAACAGAAAAACTGTAGAAATTGAATTTGATGGAACATGAATTGTCCCATCAGCTTGTTACGCATGCATGTTGCTATTTAGTAGATGACATTGTATGCCAAAAGACAGTTCAGCAAATGTTTCTACTAAGTCCATTTGCTGATCGACCTCCTACTACTACAGGTGGTGAGTGCCGAGGTTCATCTGCTTTTTAGCAGATCCAGCTGCTAATCAAGCGCACTATCTACTCACCATCTACTAGCAATGCTTCAAGTACTAAGTCACATTTAAAGCTCACATTAACTCATTGTTAATGTAGAGACTTTAGGAGTTATTAAACTCGTTAAATCACATTTAAAACTCACATTAACTCAATGTTAATGTTGAGACTATTGGACTGATTAAATTCTATAATTCACAATATGAATAAAATGCATGGGTTCATTGTTGAAGTCGCTACTTGATATAAGTTTCATAATTTTTTTTTGTTTTCAGCACTTCACGCTCTTGTTTCAGTTATTATTTCAGGTGCTTGGTTAAACCCATAAATACAATCTGTTTAGGCTATTGTACCCTAAGAGACCTGGATGGCATGAAATATGTTTTAAGGGATCTATATTGAACAAAAACTCTTAGCCACATATGTTTTATTGTTCTTAGTTCTTTTTGTTTCTTGAATTTATTTCCTTTCTTGTATTCGTTCTTGTTCATTTAGTTTTATTCCGTATTGTAATCCATCTTAATTGATTAAGGAAAATTTTATGTTTATTTTGTAAACAATGTTCCTACATTTACCTAGATGCAAATATGAGTATCTTAGTCAACTAAAGGGATGTATGACTACATATGTCTAGCGAACAAAAGGCACTAGTGGCGGGATGTGCTAATCACATAACCAAGTGATAATGTTTGAAGCATTACATATATTCTTACGGAACGAATATCTTGAGAACTCTAAATATTGTGAAACTATGAAAACTTGTGAAAATCAATCAAAATTATTAATTTGTATAAATACCTATCATTATTATTAAAATAGAACATTGTTATATGATTTTGTATGTGTTCATATATTTTAGAATTTACACATGTACAAATTTTAAAATTCACTAATACTTGTAATTTAACGCATAAGTTCGTATACCAATGTTGTATCTAATAATAAAGCTAGTACTATAATTAAAATAATGAGTTTCATGGTTTTTGACTAGGTCTTAGAGTTCTCATAAAATTTAGAAGTTTCTCTTTTGATTGTTTCCTGTATTCTCCTATACTAATTAGTCGATAATTTTGTTTTACTAACACTAATGACAAGTGTTAGATTCGCAATGATATAGCACTAATTGGTTGAAAATTTAATCTTCAAAAACCTATAGATCTTTTTTTTCCTAAAGACAGTAAAAAATATATAAATTGAAAGACCCATATCAAATAACTCATATATGTTGACATACATATAAACAATTAAGACACAATATGGATACATACTAGCTAGAAACATTATGCTCATGATGAGATCACCGGACACCGTGGCAGGAGGGAGACTTGGTGTTTGTAGGGATTCTTGAACCTTACTTTTTGGGTTAAAGTAATAAAATTTGTGATATATTAGGTTAAAACAAGGATGAAGATGCAAGATTTTTGGGTTTTAGGTTTGATTTTAACAATCTGTTTGATTTTAAAATGAGTGAAAATTTGATTTGTATTCTTGATTTGTATGAAGTTAAAATTTAAAACTTAATAAAAGTTTGAGATGTAGTAAAAACGTATGAAAAATATATATTCCAGTCGTCTTACGTAAGAATGATTACAGAGGGAATAGATTAATATATTTTAGTCGGAAGATGAATGAATACCATAACATATGCTAAAATTAATTCATTAACAAGTTTCAAATATTTGAAATGGTTAGGTGTCAGGGTAGAGTATAGTAGTATAGTACACACATCATGTCAAATTCACTTGTATATGTTACGTAAAATATGATCACTAAATCATAGAATATGATATGTATAATTGTATAGATGAATAAGAAATTATTGAGCATTTGGATGTAAAAACTATTGGATGTAAAATACATGCATATAGTCATGCACATTAATAATTAAGTAAATTAATTTATAAATCTAAACGCTGGTGCGGATTGGATAAGGCTGGCTAAGGTTAAAATGATGAAGTTACATTTAAGGTCAAAAGTTTGAGTCAGCTTATACGACTGGTGTAAATTAGCAGTGATATAAATTAAAAGTATGTTAAATGACCGTCAAAAAGTATATATTATTTTTGGTGAATTTAACTTCATAAAACTTTACTCACATTAATTTTGTTATCTCTTTTCTCTTATTTAAATGCTTTACCTTCTTATTTATTCAACAATATATTTTGAATTCATCATTTTGAAAAGAAAAAAAAAATCAAATGTTTTTTAAGCTGAAGATTGTATTTCATCGTTGATGTTTTTAGTTTATATTTTCTTAAATTTTATTATCACGTTTCAATAAAATAATATAAAATAAGAGAGTTTGTAAATGTAAACTATTCGTAGGAACATATAATTAATTAATTTAAACAGCTGGATTTATTTTTTGTTTATTCTTTTTAACCATTTAAAAAGTTTGTTATGGACTCGTTAACTATGAAATATAACGTAAATGGACTACGTCGGTCCTAATGAAAAGTATATTATGTTATTTATTATTTTCTATTATATCGCCATTACTTATACCTAACATTTATTATAGATTTAAACTATAACTATAAGCGATTAAATAAATTAGAATTACCAATCGCTTTGACAAGTACTTTTCTTCATTTTCACTTTATACGTCGAAACATTATCTTTTTGTATTTCTTTCTCTTACAGCTGATTTATAGTTTAAGGAGTCTAGACTACAATAAGATATATGTAGTGATGAAAAAACCTAAAACTCATAGTAAAAAAATAGTAGCATTAAGAATCAATTGGTTATAAATAAAAAGCTATAGTTATGAGCTACAAATTCGTAATAAACTACTGATTTTTGAAAAACAAACCGCGATACATTAAAAAAATAAAACGTGGAAATGGCATTATTATGTCTGCCTTTTAGATACGGTGCGCGGTGCATACGCTTTTGCACTAACATCTTTCTTCGTTGAAATATTAAGTTTTGAGTTAAAGACTAAAGAGATTCATAATAAAACTTCAATATTGAAAATTTCTTAACTGATTACTAATTTATTTTAATCATACATAGTTGTAGGTATTTATAAGTAATAAGTAATTATTACTAACCAAAGAAAAAGAACATCATCGATCTTCAAGAAGACATTCAAAAGCTGTTGATCGATAGCAAAGCACTTAAAAATCATACAAGATTGAGAGTAAAACTTACATGAATTTGATGCATTTGGTCTTCAAATCATGACTTTAGCATAATATTAAAGAACAATATCGATGTGAGACCATTCATTCCGCATGATCAGCAATCGATGTTGACGAGTACAAAGCTACTGAAGGAGGAATCCAAGGGGATAGCATGATCCCGAATCGTTGTTACATGTAATTTGGGATCAATGCGATCCCTTTGGATGTCTACTTAAGTTGCAATCATGCAATCATGATCATGAGACGAAACACACACTGTTCAATTCTGCTTTTTGGATATGGAAGAAAAGGAAGAAGAAGATATGAGAAGGGGTGGATGATGGGAAGATGGATTTAAAGATTGCCAAAATGCTTTTAAAAAAAAAGTCAAGTAGGTTTTCATTTATATAATATTGGGTCTTGATTCCTTTTTATAAATTATTAATTATTTCTTTAACTTTTTGGAGTATAAAAAGCACTATCTTGTTTTATTTATAGTGAATGGTACAAATAGAAAAGTCATTAAAACTAAAAAGCATTATAAGTCATTTTAATCATCAATCTCATTAATCAATGGTTGATAATTAAATTAAATTGTAGGGAAAAAGTTTATTATAGAATATTTTAGGCATAGTCATTTTTGTTGATTTTTTTCAAGTTTTTTTTTTATTTTAAATGTTCATAACTTTTATATATGATATCATTTTTTATAAAAATTACAACAGAAAAATAGCGTTTTTTATCTTTAAAACGAGTACAATATTGTTATATAAAAAGATAATAAACTTTTTTACATTTTTAAGCTCATAAAATTTATGCTCATCATTGTGTTTTTTGTGCAGTTTATTATGTATGTTTGTTAGTTATTATATTTTTCTAAATACTATTGTGTTTTTAAAATCATGAATTTTTAAAAATTATAATGATGAAATAATATTATTGTGTATCTCTAATACGTAAAATAAAATAATGTATTAAAAACTAATGAAATAATCTAATATATTAAAAACAATGTCTCATTGTGTTTTTTGATCATGATTGTGTTATCTTAAACACTATAAGTTTTAAAAATAAATTATTAAAATAAAATCATATAATCTGTACTTTTAATTGTAAACACAATGATAGAAAACAATAAATTTATGTATTCTATAAAAATAATGATAAAAAACAGTTAATTTATATATTTTATAATTAAAATAACAAATTTTATTATTTTTGACACTGAGTTTTGAAAAATACATAAGTGAAACAATAATATATAACAAGCTTATATAATCTATATAAACAGTGACAAAAATAACATAAATGATTTAAAATGTAAAACATAATGATGAATACATATAACAGATGATGTAAAATATATGATATAATGAATGTATAAGATATAATAAACTAATGTATTTGACATAACAATCTAAACACACTCATCTTTAAACACTAGAAGGACATTTATTAAACGCACAATTGTTTTTACGTTTTCTAGATTAAATACATTTTTTATAACCGTAACCTTATTTATATACTTATTTTAAAAAAAACAAAATTTACTTTTCATTAAGATAAGATAGAATAATAGTAATTACAAAATTTTTTTGTTACTATTACCAAATTCATGGCGCATATAATTTAGTTTGCTTCTCCAAGCAAAATTGTTATGCAAACAATTTTGTTTTCGTACCAACCGTAAAATACTTTGTTACAACAAGATTAGATGCATAAGAATTATGCTGGACTGACAGTCTTCGAAGATATATGACAAAAACACAAGATTTCTATTAAAAGGACACTAGAAACACACTACTACACATTCCCACATTACCTTACTTCAAAGGGTGAAAAAAGTATTATTCGATCATCTAGTGATCTCTCCAATTGTAACATTTTGTTTATGATTTCATTTTAACCATGGTAGTATAAGTTATCTATATGACACGATCATACCTGATTAATAAATAAAAAAACTACAAAATAAAAAAATAAAGATAAAATTCCTGAAACCGCCTAATTTTCCTTCTCTGTTGATGGACTATCCCATTCTAAATTTTCTTCTTTGGCATCGGCTAGAAATCTTAAATGACTATTATTTGTCTTGGTGGTTCATGTTCATCACAAAAGCCACTTAAATTCACGATATTGTTCAAGACGTTTGAGGCGCTTACTTGAAGAAGGACCAGTTCAAAACTAATGGATTTGGATTTATATTTTTTTTTATTTCAGTTCAAACCAAATCATGTATGACCTGAGATCACTTACAGGTTAGCATCCATGATCGATTAATGTTTGGCCCTAATTTCATCATTTTCGGTCTTTTGGTTATGTTTCTGGTTCGTTTGTTTCAATATATAGAAATTCTAACACTTACCTAAGAAATAGATCCCCTTCATAGCATAATGTAATTGATTTTATTTCATTAATCATACACACACATATACATAAAAGTGTACAACCATGGTTACTTGAAGTTAGCCTTGGAAACTAGTTGTGCGGAAATCCACCATTGCCATTGAATCTAGCTTTTTGGTGAGTTTAAATGAGAGCTAAGTTAAACCCCTAAGCGTTAAAGGATCGAATGAGGTTGGGTGACCTTACAAACGACTATGAGGAAGGGGATTGAATAAGCTAGGTGACTATTTTTAAAAGATGGTCAAGTGGTTGATGCGGAGTGAAAGTGGATGAAACGATGTTTTTGGTTTAATGAAAGTTACACATGTGAAAAAGACAAAGTGGATGAAACGATGTTTTTGGTTTAATCAATATGTTAACTTTGTTAGAATTAAATTAAATTTATAGCTAATTATAATTAAAATTAAATACTTTAAACACATATTTTTAAGCAAAATTTTCAAAAATATCAAATATTCACCAAGTAATATTTCTGCTTCAATTAAATCACGATTCCTTCCTTTCAAATTTAAGTGTGTTTTACTACCTTACAATCTCCTATTCACAATTCCATGTATTCACATACGATGCTCAATATTTCAATCCGTGTGTTACACGGGTATCTAACATAGCTTTTGATATAATATACACAATGATTAAGATACCGGCCACTTGGTATTTTTTATTTTTATTTATTTAAAATTTGATAATAAGTTATACGACCTAGGGTATTAGTTTATCAAGAACACATATCTTTGTTTGATTATCCTTGAATAAAAAGCAAGTTATGTTGTGGTTTAAAGAAAAAGTAGATCGCATAAAATGATTGATAACCAGTTTACTCTAAGTTTTCGTCTAATATTCTGAAATGAACTATTATATAATTTTTAATGTTTATCATTTAGGTACTATGTTTACACGATAATGATATAAGTATTTATCATCCTTTTAAAGTTACATATAGGTTCATAGTTTCATTAAATATGATGTAATAAAATGATATAACATTTATTAAACATGTATAATTAAAGATGAAGGTATTACTAAAATATATATTAAAAAGAAACAAAAAACAAGCAAACTAAGTGTTAAAATAAAATTATTTTTATAATTACTGCACTTACTAGTTGTTCTAATTCTTAAAATTATATATAAAAAATCAGCAAAAGAATACTGGAATCTAAAAGCATGAATATTTTTGTTCAAACTTTTAAGTCTTATATAAGACGTCTTGCATTGTATAATATTTTGGTAGCTTTCTAAAAGAATGTATCTAATTATATTTTGGCATAATATCTCAAGCTACAATGATTAGAGCGATAATTTATTTATTTCTAAGATACGAGTGGAACCGCAATCATTCGTGTTAAAAAAGTGGTGAAGTTTCGGATGCTAATTTCAACATATAAATAATAAACTTAATAATTTATAATTAACATAAAAGTTTGAATCGTGTGTGAGGCGGAGTCGTAAAATGACATTAACGTTAACTATGTTAACGATGTGTTGCGACGTGTCTGCGAAATTCAAGACGGTTGTTGCTCCGGTGACTCTAACGTGGTTAAATATATAAAAGAAATAAATGAAGTTGTGAGTTAAAAAAAACATTATGCCTCACACTTAATAATTTTAAAGAATTAAAGTAAATTGAAAAATTATAGGAAATTAAAAGGAAAAATTTTAAATGAAAATAAACTTAATAAAAGTATAGGAAATAAAAAAAAACAAAAAATATTTGTAAAGCGTGAGATTTGAATATGAATAAAAAAGCTTAACCACTGCACCACATTCAACTTCTGTGTCATTTGTTGAAGTAAATTACATTTGATTATAAAAGAAAAACAAATAATTATGAAATCACCAACAATTTAAATTAAAATTATACATTTGGGGCACAAACGAGCCGAAACGAGCCGAGCCCGAGCTCGTATGAGCTCGAGCTCGAGCTCGGCTCATTTCGAGCTTTATTTTTAAAACTCGAGCTCGGCTCGACAAATACTTTTTTAAGCTCGAGCTCGGCTCGGGCTCGGCTCGGGCTAGGCTCATTTATTTATTTAAATATTATTTTTAATATTTTTATATTTAAATTTGATATATGTACTTATAATTATATATTTTATATATAATATTATTCATTTATTTAACTGTTTTTTATAATAATAGATATTAATTATATAATATATTTAATAAATTAAATAGAAATATATAAATAAAAACCTCCTTTAGACTCGCGAGTCGGCTCGAACTCGATATTAGTGTTTTTTGTTTTTGAATATGTAATTTATCAATCTCTTGATTCGAACCCTAATCTCTGATCCAACTTGATCTCAAATTTATGAATCAAATTAATATTCCTTGTAAATTCAAATTAAGAAAAAAAAAACTTGAATATAATGTTTAGCCAACAAGCCCCTATAAGTGGATAGATCAAAGTTTCCATGCGGAGCTAATACAAGATGATGCACTTTTTGATCATTTACAATGTCCATATGACACTTAATAAGCATGAGCCATGCATTCCCATGGTATCTCCTTCTGATCCAAATAGAGTTCAAATTCCAAAAGAAACTGAAATTATACTTATGTAATCTCAATGATTGATTTGGATGAAAAAGCATTTTGCATGCTGGATATTGCCTAATTAATGAGATCTATGAAGGTCACTTACAACGCAAGAACGTAATAAAGAAAAAGGAAAAAAAATCTCTAAGACAGTCTTTGTGAAGTCATAGAAGGTACATGTACATGCCAACAAAAGAGAGACTAGTACAGCAATATGAAACTTTTCATAAACATCAATGAAGTTATGAAGGAACCTTATCTCAGAACTTTTGAAAGGTTTACCTCCTTAGTGAGATGAAGACAAAAGAATATATTAGCATCTCCTCCATAAGTTTATAATAGCTTTGCGTATATATCGATAAGAGGGTTTATACAATTGTAATCAAGAAGACACATGATCTTACCAAACTCACTTTATCTGAATTTCATGATGAATTGTGACTTTAGAGATAATGCTAGATTAGAGATGAGACCAGTTGTGCCTTTCAAAAAAAAAAAGAGATGAGACCAGTTGCAGCAGTAGATTTGTTATGGGGTCACTATTTTAAACTTAATAATACTTAGGTTTTACTTTCATAAAATCTATGAGTTCACTTAATATTTCGGTATTATACGATACACAACCAGTTTAAAATAATAAATTGGCTCACTTGACCCTGTTTTCGAATGGTAGTTCCGCCCCTGGCCACCATCCCATGTGGTCACAACCCCTTCCAGCGTATTAACCTTGCAAAGTTTGTAAGGAAGCTTATGTATCTACCTTATTATTACTTGCGAGTCTTGCCACATCACTACTGAAGATCTAGATAAGTTACATGCAGATGACTAAGTATAGATGGATTTGATGGACATCCTAATTCTATGGTTTAAAAGGTTCATAAAAAAAACTTAAATATATCTTAAGAAAAAACTTTAGTAATTAATGATTTTTTTCTTATAATTATCCTTATTATTATTTAGTTGGTTCCCCCTTTTCAATTATATTTTATAACCAAATTATTCTTTAATAAACTATATATACAAATTTTATGTAAATATTATATAACTAAATATAATTAGTTATAATTTCTTATTTATTATAATTAAAAATATAAAAAAGAATATTAAGAAAAAATTTTATAAACTCTAATATGGTTAAGAAATAATAAAGTATATATTTCTAATAGAATACAAATAGATAGTTTTTTTGTCAAACAATGAAAATATATTCAAAATGTTATTAAACCTAATATTTAAATATAATAAATTATAACATAATAAATATTTAAATAAATGTTATATAATAAATGCATGTATATATTTACATAAATCACTTTTAAGATTTTACTAAAATAATTATATTTCAATCTTTAAGGCATGGGAGATATTCCTTGAAACCATATTATAATTGAAAATGGTAAAAATCAACGCTTATATATATAAGTAAGTGTTATCATGTGTGTAATTGTGGGTAACATATATGTAACACATAAAAGTTATGTATATATAACTCATTTCATCATCATTTTCGTTGGTTGTGGCTTAAATAAAAAAGTGTATGATGAATCTTAAAAGATAATGTTAAAGTTTACTCAAATATATTTTAAATAATTTAAAAATAAAATAACTTATAAATTGTGTGATTGTCTATAGACAGTTTTTATAAGTTTTAATTATAATCATTATTTTCATTTGACCTCTCTTATTCTTCAACAAGCACAAACACTCTTTTCTTTTGAAAAGAATATTTCATAAGCAATCTATAACTACAAATTGAAATATAGGGTTAGATATGAAAAAGTTTTGGTAGCCCCCGTTTCATAACTGATTTGTAAAACTAAATTTTATAATCTTTGGGTTAAAAATTAACGATATTGTTCATGGTACCCATCTATGATCATATTATGTGGTTAAAAGTTATTTATTGGAATGCTCATTATACGAAACCCAATCTTATGAACTCCTAAAATAGCTTCTTCAAAATATCAGATATCGAACTACACTTCTAGTAGATTCAATAATTCTAATTTTTTAACTTCACATACTATTTATATTACTTTTTATGATGAATATTATATTAAAATATTCATCTAATCCCATATATGCTTAATATGCCTAACCTAGACCCGTGAAAATTCCTACTACTAATCATATACCTGGCCTCATATATACTTGAACATTTATCTTGTTACCCGTCATGAATATATCTTTCTTTGTTAGGTTTGGACTTTTGCAATCCTTACTACCATCCTTCCATCCATCTTTGAGATTATCAAATCATTGCCACCTCCATCCTCCGGTTGCATGTGTTCTAATAAGAGGTTCTCAAGTATAAATGAGAGGGAAAAAAGAAAAAAAAACATGAAACAAACATAAAGATTATTTTTAATCTTTGTTCTAGATGGAGGAAGAGGAGAAACTAAAGAAAACTTTATATGTTTTTATGTTCTTGAGTTGGAGGGAAAGTAACCCTATGAACATAAGCCTATTAAGTATATCATAAGCCTATAAATTTACAACATCAAGTAGGACACCGAGTTTACAACAAATGTCGTCATGACTACTAAACTAAAACATCTTAATTAACAAATATATGCTTCTATATATGTACTTAGATTGATCAACACACATAAGCCCGTTCATGTAATCACATCTAGTTTTTCTCTTTATCTCCATATATGAGTATTTGACTACAATCCAATAACACATACCAAATTATAACAAAATATGTTGAATTATTAATGATGATATGTGTGTATGATGTTGGATTGTTGTCAACACTAATGAAACATCAATGAACCATGTTACCACTATGAAGTTCCTATGGTGCTATGTAGGTCCCACACACAAACACAAACACAGAGGAAACAGCCAAAGATAATGCACATCACACATGCATACATCTATAACTATCAAAACAAGGGCAACAAAAATGTGGTGGGATCTGGTGTTTGATGTGAAAGAAAAGCATGGTTTGTTTGTGTATTGGTTTTAGGCCCATTATAAGAATGCACCCACACAACTCCGGTACACATGTCCCATCTTTATTATACATGAAGATTGTATCCACTCAGATTTTGTTACCCAACATTAGAATTTGCAGTTAGTTTCTACACTTGATTTAAGTTACTTTTTTATATCTATAATCAAGTTAGACTAGCATGCATTCATGCTCCAAATGCATTTTTTATGCCATGAGGTTATATAAACATATGAAGAAATATTACTTACTTATTTAATTTAAGACCCTTGTTATTTACAATAAAAAAATAAAATTTTGTTTTGAATAAAAACATGCTCTAGAATTTATCCAAGAAAAGTGTCTAGCTTTTGTCTTCTTACTACTATAATATTGTCCTTACAAAGGCCCCAACCTTTCAATGAATTTTTCCAATTTCTCTTGATGAAAAGAAGCTGTAAAGTTTTCAATCACACTTACTAAATTGGAAGATTGTGTAACTAACCATAATTATAAAAGACAAATGAAAGAAGAAGAAAGTTATATGAAGTCAACAATAAACCCTTTTTACCTAAACCATTCTCAAGGAAGTAGATCAAGTCCCATGCCTAGTAATTAAGCATACATATTGCAATCCATATTCATGCCAAAATTAATTTTTTACATAAAGTCAAATCACAGTTTTAAATGAAATACTAAATTCTTATAAATGAAGTGCCAGAAAGTTTATCAAACCCATCAGAATTAGCAGTTGTGAAACCTGAAACTTTTTTACTTGGAGACACAATATAATTCCTTTTTTTCTTACATTCAAGTTAATAACTCTATTAAAAACATGAGCTGTGAATGCGAAAAAATAACGACGCTAGCTAGACACTCCTAGTAATAGAAAATTTGACTGGCGTAGTAGTGTTAACAAACCCTGAAAACATGAGCTGTGAATACGAAAAAATGACCACCCATGAGAATTTGCCTCTTTTTTTTCTAAATAGCCAAAAAAGGACTCTATAACTGTTGGGTTTGTTGGAACATAAAATCATAGTTTAACCATTTAAACTTTCTGAAAACGCAGCGGAAGTAAAGCATTATAACCATGTTTATAA
>BJCO01001792.1:0-13241 GCA_018326465.1 Flaveria floridana
ATGTAGTTGAAAGGGAAAGCTAGAGATACATAGCGGGGTTTTTTTTTTTTTTTTTTGGTTAGAAGCTGGTAGATATTTTTAGTTTAATTGGATTGATTTGTAGATCAAAATAAATCATATTATACATTAAACAAGTCAAGAGGTGCGTAGGGCAGGGCCGACTTAATGTTTTTAGAGGCACAAAGCAAACCAAAAATATGAGACCCTATAAAGAATATTGATATAAACTCTCATTCTTTATAAAGGATTGGGACCGGCAATAATAAACTAATAAGTTTACAATTGGCGGAGTTCGTTTTTAGTGATTCATTTAAAGCTTCTTGTTTAGTCTTTTTTTATCCCTTTTCGATGCATCACATTCAAACTTACGGATGCTGTTTGACATTATTATAAATTTATAAATTCTAAGAGACCGAATTATACTTCCTAGTTATAGTATGCTGTGTACACTAAATAAGATTCAAGAAATAAACTAATGAAGTAATCAGACTAATCAGATTCAAGCAATGAGATAATCAAACATCAAAGAAACGCTAACTAAATCAGTTCCTAATCAAAATAGAAAACAATTAACCAATTCAGAAACACATTAGTAAATCACTAAAATTGACAACACTAACTTAGTCTACACTCTACACTAATATCATTTGCAAGCATCTATTCGAAGCACAAATAGCAAGAAACTAGAAACAATAACTTGATGACAGCAGCCCCTGCCCTTGGTCAGTTGTTCGTCGCCAACTCGCTGATCGATCAATCACCGATTCACAGCCCTTTCATCGTCGGTAGCTCCATGCCTTAATCAGATAAAGAAAACCCGATCGAACCCTTTCTTAATCACAGATTAACACACACTAAGAAACACAATCGCACTATCGCAACACTATTGTGATGATTATGTTTTGAAATATGAATCAGAAAGAAAGAAAGTCGTTCCGTACCTCCATTCGTCACTTACTCATTCAAAATGTAGGTTGAATTGAAAGGGGCGAGTGAGGATTTATTGAACTGAATAATGTCGTTATTGATCTCGCAACCATGCTTGAATGCTTGATGATTACCGAGAAATCCAAGAATCCCAGATCGAGTTTGACCTTTCGTTTTCCTAACGAGAGAGACGGTCATTTTGGGTGGTTGAAAACTTGAAATTTGAAAAGAAAGCAAATTACCAAGGGTTTTAGTGAACTGGTGCTGGTATTGGAAGAACGCAATTGAATGTGATAATTTACATGTGACAATTGGGCCACATGCTATTAGTCCATTAAAATTAGAGGCCTAAAGTCTTAGCTTGGGTCACATATGCTATTGGGTCGGCCCTGGCGAAGGACACGCTTGTTTGAGATATATAGTGGAATTCCTTTTTTGATTATGAATCGCCTACAGAAACTGTAGTTATTTTGTTACTAAATTATGAGCCTCCTAAAATTATACTTCATATTAAGCTAAAGAAAACCAGATACAAAGACGAGCTTTCTTCCTGTATTCCAGCTCGAAATAGATTAACCAAGAGAAAGAGCAGTATTAAAGATACATTTCTTCTAATGGTTGTCAACCAATGATCTTCTATTTTTTCATGTAAAATATGTCGAATCTTCTAGAAAATAAATTGACATCACCATCTCTACCGATCATGTCTAACATCTGTTCTTATGTATATATTTAATATTTGTCTTTCTAAATCATCTTATATGTGTACAAAACAATCTGAATTTTAGGGGTTCAATTCTTGTGAAGATTTGATGTGTTGGATGAAAACATTAGTATCTTATTCTTGCATAAGATTAATGACAGAACCCAATGATTATGTGTTTAAAATCATACTTGTATATAATTATTATGGCGTATATTTGTTTTGTTGGTTTCATTTATGGGTGTTCATTAGATTGGTTTTAAGGTATCTGTGTCTTCCTAATTGGGTTATTCGAATTTGAATATTTTGACAGTGGATTCGCCTTCGTATTGAATTTCATTGGTTTTCGGTTAACGGTGAATAAGTATAACATCATTTATATATTTGCAAATTAACTAATTACTGGTAACAAAACTGAATCAAGAAACAATTGACCTAATAGGAGTAGTCTACTTGACGCATGAAATAAGCAAACGAGGACAACATCTAAACTTTAACAATCTGTGTGAACCATTAAGTGTTGAACCATTCAGACATCTGAATAATTAAGAGGCCGGTTTAAATGCTACCAAACAGCCTCTTAGTTGTGACTTGTGACATTAGTTTTTTAAATATTTTCTCACAAACTCATTTTACCACCAATGCTATCAAACTCATTCTTTTCACAGGCATGCCGATTATATTCTAAAAAGGGTTTTTATAATTGTGTGGCCCACACGAATCAAACATGCAACACCCTTGGGGACATGCATGTTTATGAAACCAAACTCAACGCTTGAGCTTGGGATGTGTAACTCGACTCGATGTCAAGACGTGTAGCTCGAAGATTGGAGCGTTGGAGAGTGCCTAAGGGAGATATCAAAGTGGTATTATATTGTTAGCATCTCTTTTTTTGGACTGATTTCTATATTAATCCTTCCCAAACATCTCTTTCATAGGACAAAAAGATTACAAATAAACGTTGTATTATATTATTAGCATTGCTTATTAAATTAGTGTGTTATAGTCGTTTTCAATATACTAGAAGGCATGTATGAACGCTAACAACATGTTTAACGTAAAAATATTTGGAACGATAAGCTGGTTAGAAATGCATGATGGTTGGATTGGAGTATTGTTAATTTGTCATCATGGTCCAATCTTTTAGTATTTGTTTTCTTAATACAATGTAGTGGTCAAAGCATTAGAATATATGTAAATTACGTATATGAAGATGACAATTTTAATTTCATTATATTCTCAAGAAGACCTGACGTTTTGAAAATGAGCACCAAACTAAACTAAAACCCCACCATCTTGTGTTAATATATTAGTTACAATTTAAAAAAGTTAATACTGTCTTATATTATATTATTGTATGTATAAGTTATAACACTTTAATAACAACATATCATTAATTTTAATACAATGTTATATATTTGATAGAAATTTTGTTCAAACACTTTTAGTGTATATGTTTTAATTGATCGACCTAATACCATATGTTTGATAATAGTATCATGACGGTAGAAGAACGAATCGTTAAAACATATGTATATAACCATAAAAATCAGAGTGCTTATATATCATTGAGCTCGTCGATACCAAGATAAGCTCAAAAACTATTATTACGACGTTCTCATATATATACAAAATCAAACCGTAATGAAGCGTCGGTTTAAGCTGCTAGTATGGATATATATAGAAATATAACACATTCGAGCTACTTTCATTATTTTTTAAAAAGCCATATCAACTATTACATTATGATTTTTCAAATGAAACTAGGTGGGCTTCTTTGAAAATGATCAAAAGCTTTACCAAGTTCTATTATAGGTTAGAAGAAACTTTCTAAAAGAATAACCATTCAAGTTTTATTTTTATTTTAATATTACTTGTTGGTCAATGGCCACCACTCCAACGTACTCTGTATTAATAAGGGAGGAGGAAGTGTTCCTCTAAACTACACTGGACTATCCTGTAATCCATCAATCACACACTGTCACATCACAAGTACTCTGAACGACCTTGAAACACTCAAAAACTACCCTAAACTACCCTGTAATTTTTATTTTAATATTAAAATAATTCAAAAGATAATTAACTTTTATTAAAAAATAAAAATTATAATAATTCAAAAGATAATTAACTTTTATTAAAAAACTAAAAATCACAAGGCCAATTATATTTCTCGGTTATTTTTCGTTTTCGGTCCAATATTATTTGCAACATTGGACCGGTGATGCGATCGTGCGGTTCCATAAATATTTTTAGGTTCCGCTCCATCCGCTGCTCTCTTATCGCCTGTGTTTGTTCTTCTAACAATACGATACTTTTATAAACAATACGATTGTGTTTGTGTTTGTATATGTGTGTTTGTATATGTGTGTTTGTGTAGATTAATATTGTGTATGTGTGGGAGTATTTATATCATAATTTTTTTTCTTGGCCTCAAAGGCTCGCCAACGGTAACATATAACGGCTATAAAAGCCGTTGAAGTCGGGTTGCGTATCGGCTAGTGGAACCCGAGCCACTCTACCTGGTGGCCTACCCGAAAGGGTGGCAGCGGTGTTACCACCCCAAGTAGGTGCTACCCGAAGCCCCCTTCGGGCACCGCCGTCTCCTCCCATTAAAACCCTTGCTTTGGGTCCTATTTTTTCATAGTCAGTTTTTTCTAATATTTTATACATTTGCATTCTGTTTTGGGCCATGGTTTTTATCTTCCAACATCCTAATCTTCGAACATTGTAACAACTTAATTGTTGTTTAACGTCAAATCTAACATACTCTTATTCCTACACTATACCATATTATATTATACCTGAGTTTGAATCTAAGACATTCCTTTTAAAAAAACAAAGCCTACCACAAGTGGACTAGCCCCACATTGTTTAAAAAATATTTTATCAATGTAATCTTAAGTTATTAACCCAGTAATTACTTGTATGTCTAATCTATTAATAACTAAAAAGAGGTCATATACTAACAAGTTACTAACACAAGATAGTTACCCGAATGTCTAACTCATTAATAACCCAAGTCCATATACTCGTATGCTGGGTCGGCCAATACTGAATAGACTCTTGCTTAGGGACTTCACAATTTAGGGGCTTTTCTTTTGGAAAAAAATTACGTGTGGTACTTTTTGGCCTCCCATTGCACATAATCCATGCTCGATGTTTTCAATAAATTATGGTAAATATGGACAACAAGTCCCTTTCTCTAGTTGTTAAAGAATAATTGAAGAAAATGCGTAATTATATATATGTTGGAATATATTGTGCTTAAGCTTTCCTGAGTACAAGGTGTAATATGTCATTCATTAATAGTTAGGGGTAATAGGTGTCAAGTGTATTGTTGGGTTGTTAATTCTTGTTAATAATTTGTTTAGTAGTTAGTGAAAAAGAATAATCATCTTCTTTGTTTTGTAATCTTGTTTTCATATGATGAGTGCAATTCAATCTGAGATTATCATTCACGTTAATCTTCCATTGTCATAACTTCAATTTCATATAATCAAATTGGTAATCGGGGTTAGAATTCTACAATTGATATCAGAGCTATGGCTCAACCCGATTTGAAAGAAATGTTCATCGATTGATCGATCAGGGTGTACGAGATCAAGTCGATTGCAGGTAACGATGGTGACAACGAAGTTTGATTTGGAGAAGTTTGATAGAAGAAATGATTTCAGACTCTGGCGATTAAAGATGACACCACTCCTTGTGCATCAGGGTTTAGTTGAGGCATTGGCTGGAGGTCAAGCAAAGATACCTGATGGATCACCTGATGAAAAGAAGGAGATTCAAGTGAATTGGAAGGATATGCTTGAGAAGGAACACAGTGCAATAATTCTATGTCTAGGTGATCGTATTCTTCGAGAGGTCTCTAAAGAAACCATAACGGCCGGGTATGGACCAAACTTGAAGGGATGTATATGACAAAGTCATTAGCCAATCAGTTGTATCTTAAGAAAAGATTATACACCTTCCAGATGATAGCAGGTAAATCCCTTGAAGATCATATTGATGAGTTTAATAAGTTGATCCTGGACTTGGAAAACATTGAGGTAACAATAGATGAGGAAGACAGAGAGATTCTGTTCTTAGCCTCGTTGCCACAAGCGTATGAACACTTTGCGGATACCTTAATGTTTGGGAGGTATACTTTGTCTATGGATAAAGTCATTGCTATAATGAATTCAAAGAACTTCAGAAGAGGTTTGAAATAAAGGATAAAGGTGTTGAGGTGCGGTCTGTAAGAGGAAGAAGTGGTCATAGAAACTACAAGTCAAAACCACAAGCAAGATCCAAATCAAGGCCCAAAAGAAGGTGCTTTATTTGGCAGTCTAAGAAGCACATAAAGAAAGACTGTCCTGACAGATTTAAAAGAAAGAAAGGTGATACAAGCTACACGAAGAGCTCTGGCCCTCATTCACCTAATGCCAAGTCTGTAGGGTATGAAAGTTCAGATGTATTTGATGGTGTCAAAGGCTAGAACAAGTGATAAATGGATTCTTAACTCTGGTTGTTCATGTCACACCCCCGACTGATGGCGGAATCATTGGGGTGGACGAATATGAATCGATTGTTCATAGCACATGGAATTAAATAAGTTGAAATAATATTAACTGATATTTTTATTGAATAATACTAATCAAATAATACAATACAATGTAATAAAGATTCAAATAACATAATAAAGTCTTTTATTAATCTAGGTCCAAGTCCTAAATAAGCATGAAGAATTCCACTAATCTGCATTCCTGAAATCATGTGAAAAAGTAACGGGTCAGCTAACGAATTAGCCGGTGAGTAAATATATGCATTCATACATACATACATTGATTAAATGATTGAAAACAATTCAATTCATATAACAATGTCAGGACTTGAAATGCAATAGTGTAGCATAAAAGACAAACCAACACAATCAAACCTAATGACTGAATTAACTCGGTCTGCAGACGAGACCTTATATAATGAATGATCCCAGTTCTAATAACCACGCGACTAAACAAATGGGGTGGGTTTGTCAAACCAATAGATCTATCATTGTTACCATGATTGCATGAATTTATGATTGTGTTCTTATCTAGTTCATATAACTATGAACACATAATCGCAAGTAATAGCATATCATGTTTTGAATTGAGTTTAGAATGAAATAGAATAACAATGAATATCAATGATTGAATATTGAATCATATGATTTCCCTAAAATATAAAAACACATAAAGAGAGCAATGAATACTCATATTGTATAAGATAATCGTACGGTTCATAAGAAAGTTTGGATGTTTAAGAGTAAAGAGTGATGTCCTAAAGGATAAAAAAACAATAACTTGAGGTCGAAATTTATTATAAAAAGTTAGGACGTTTAGAGATTGACTAAAGGCGAAAGCTAGATTGAAAAAGGATTATTGCAAAATTTTTAAATTCTGGACAGAATGTTTGGTACGTGTTTGAATAAGTTTTAAAAATATCAAACGATTTTATAAAATTATAAAAGTTTATAGTTAACTAGAGTCTCCCGAACAACTTTCATTCAGAAAAGTTGTTATGAAAGGACCCGAAAATAAATCAAAACAGCAGCACAAGTTAGGAGGTGCCGAAATGCGCACTTAGCTTGTGAAGGCTATTGTTGAGTCATCCGATTGAGTTTGAAGATTTATAAGCTATCATTAAAAAGTTAATTCGATGAACTTAGATTAGAGTTTGAGTTTTCTCAAATTTAGTTGTTATGATTAAGTTATGATTAGTTGAAATCAGACTACATTCTGTTATAATTTTAGTAGGGTACTTATGTGCACTTTGAAAATTGTTAAAGCATGAAACGGGCTAGAATAAATTTTACTATGTCAATATATAAAATATTAGACTTCATTTGAGTTATAAAAAATATTCCAAGACTTTGACATAGCCATCATTTAGATCAATTCAATTCATATGACAATGTCAGGACTTAAAATGCAAAAGTGTAACATAAAATACAAACTAACACAATCAAACTTAATGACTGAATTGACTCAGTCCGCAGATGAAGGCTTATAGAATGAATAATCCTAGTTCTAATCACCATGCGACTAAACAAATGGGGTGGATTTGTCAAACCAATAGTTCTCTCATTGTTACCATGGTTGCATGAATTAATGATTTGTGTTCTCATCTAGTTTATATAACTATGAACACATAAGTGCAAGTAATAACATAGCATGTATTGGATTAAATTTAGAATAAAATAAAATAACAATGAATATAAATGGTTGAATATTGAATCACATGATTTTCCCAAAATATAAAACACGTAAAAAAGTCAATGAATACTCACATTTTATAATGATGGTCGTAGGGTTCATAAGAAAGCTTGGATGTTCAAGAGTCAAGGGTGATATTCTAAAGGATAAAAACAATATCTTGAGGTTGAAATTCATTACAAGAAGTTAGGACGTTTAGAGATTGCCAAAAGGTGAAAGCTAGATTGAAAAAGGATTATTGAAATTTTTCAGATTATGGACAAAATATTTGATACGTGCTTGAACAGGTTTTAAAATTATCAAACGGTTTCATAAAATTATAAACATTTAAATTTAGCTAGTTCAGTGTCTCCCGAACAACTTTTGTTTAGAAACAATTTTATGAAAGGACCCAAAAGTAGGTCAAAACAGTAGCACAAGAAAGGAGGTGCTGAAATGCGCACTTATCTTGTGAAGGCTATTGTTGAGTCATACAATTGAGTTTGGAGATGTATAAGCTATCATTATAAAGGTAGTTAGATGAAGTTAGTATTGTAGTCAGAGTTTTCTCTATTTTCGTTTGTTATGACCAAGTTATGGTTAATTGAAATCAGACTACATTCTGTCAAAATTTTAGTAGGGCACTTATGTGCACTTTAAAAATTGTTAAAGCATGAAACGGGTTAGAATAAATTTTAATATGTCAATATATAATACATTGGACTTCATTTGAGTTATAAAAAATATTCCAAGACTTCACATAACCATCATTTAGATTGATTAAATGATTGAAAATAATTCAATTCACATGACAATGCCAGTACTTAAAATTCAATAGTGTAACATAAAAGACAAACCAACACAATCAAACCTAATGATTGAATTGACTTGGTTCACAAACGAAGCCTTATATAATGAATGATCCCAGTTCTAATCACCACGTGACTAAACAAATGGGATGAGTTTGTCAAACCAATAGATATATCATTTTTATCTTAGTTGCATGAATTAATGATTGTGTTCTCATCTAGTTTATATAACTATGAACACATAATTGCAAGTAATAACATATCATGTCTTGAATTGAATTTAGAATGAAATAGAATAACAATGAATATCAATGATAAATCACATGATTTTCCTAAAATATAAAACACATAAAAAGGGCAATGAATACTCACATTATATAATGATGGTTGTAGAGTTTATAAGAAAGTTTGGATGTTCAAGAGTCAAGAGTGATGTCCTAAAGGATAAAAAAATAATAACTTGATGTCAAAATTCATTATAAGAAGTTAGGATGTTTAGAGATTGCCAAAAGACGAAAGCTAGATTGAAAAAGGATTATTGCAAAATTTTCAGATTCTGGATAAAAATATTTGATACGTGTTTGAACAGGTTAAACAAACATTTTCATAAAATTATAAAAATTTATAGTTAACTAGTTCAGGGTCTCCCGGACAACTTTCGTTTAGAAACGTTTTTTATGAAAGGACCCGAAAATAAGTCAAAATAGCAGCACAAGATAGGAGGTGCTGAAATGTGCACTTATCTTTTGAAGGCTATTGTTGAGTCATCCGCTTGAGTTTGAAGATGCATAAGCTATCATTAAAAAAGTAATTCGATGAACTTAGTATTGGATCTAAGTTTTCTCAAATTTAGTTTATTATGACCAAGTTATGGTTAGTTGAAGTCATACTACATTCTGTTAAAATTTTGATAAGGCACTTATGTGCACTTTGAAAATTGTTAAAACATGAAACGGTAAGAATAAATTTTAGTATGTCAATATATAATACATTAGACTTCATTTGAGTTATAAAAAAATATTCCACGACTTCGACATAATCATCATTTAGAGAAACATTATGGAATAACCGAATGCGGCGGCATAACCGTCTATGTGAAAACGAGATTCTTTGTTTACTTTAGCGTGTTGTTAGATTGTTTAAGAATGTTAGTGGTTGTTAGAAGGTTAGTGAATGTTAGATGTTAATGTTAAAATGATAATAATTAAAATGAAAAGAGATTTAGTAGAACAAAGAATAAAAGTAAGAGCATAAAGTCATGAGAATAATTGGATGCTAGGATGATTGAAACATATAGAAATGCATAATATAAAAGCAATATAAAATTGCTTTACTATTAGAAAGTTCTTGAAATTACTTGTAAAAAAAATTCTTGAAATTGATCAAAACCAATGGATGAAAGAAAGATTTGTGAGTGAGATTTTTAGAGAATGAGAAAATAAAAAATAAGGCCTAAAACTTGTTTTTATAGTTGAGGTTAGGAGGGGGTTATAAATGGTGTTAATTGTGAGTTATAAACTTAAATAAAATAAATAAATAATAGAATAATTATAATTTAAACTCTAAATAAATTAAAACTCTAATTTTAATTTAATAAACTTATTTTTTTTATAAAATGTTTATAGACTTTATTAACTCAAAAAACTTTTCAATTTGATTATTTATTTTAATTGAACATTTAAAATCTTATAAATATTAATAACCTTTTAAAATTTATAAATTTATTTTATAAATTATAGAGTTTAAGTTAAATTGATTAATACATTTATTGTTTTTAGAACACAAAAATAAATAAAATAGCTAAATAATGAATTTGATTTACAAGATTGACTCAAATGGGTTCGGATTTGGGTTTATAGTTTAAAAATGGGTCAAATGTTACAGTTCATACCATATGACTTCTAGACAAGACTTTTTTAAAGAATTAAATATGGGTTTAAGGGGCGTGGTGCAACGAGGTGATGATAATCTTATGAAATTCAAGGACTAAAGACAGTTGAGCTGAGATTAGCCTCTGGTACTGATCTCACTCTTTATGAGGTGAGATATATTTCTAATCTAAAAAGGAATTTGATCTCATTGGGTGCCTTTGAAGGTAATGGTCATGTAGTTAGTTTAAAGAATGGAAAGGCTAAAGTCATAAAAGGATCGATGTGTCTGATGTCTGGTACAAGAAAACAAAATAACACCTATGTGTTAGATGGGAAAGTAAAGGTAGGAGCAGCTAATGTTGTAGAGTCAATGGATACTGCACCTGCCATGCTGTGGCATAGAAGGTTAGGCCATATTAGTACCCAAGTTTTGTATGAATTAAACAAACAGAAGTTGGTAGATGACTTGAACAACTGTAATGTTGGGTTTTTTGAGAACTGTGTTATGGGAAAGTCTCATAAAGTGAGAATTGGTAAAGGGGCTCATACCTCCCAAGGTGTTCTAGACTATATTCATGCGGACTTGTGGAGACCAGCCAGGACATCATCACTAGGTGGTGCTAGGTACTTCCTCTCTATAATTGATGATTACTCTCGTAAGGTTTGGGAGTTTCTCTTAAAACATAAGGATGAAACTTTTGCCAAGTTCAAGGGATGGAAAGTGATGTTGAGACTCAAACAGAGAGGATGGTAAAGAAGCTCAGGACTAATAATGGTCTTGAGTTCTGCAACTGCTTGTTTAGTCAATATTATAAGGATCAAGGGGTTGTGAGACATCACACAATGGTTGGAACCTCTCAGAAAAATGGCCTTGCTGAGAGGATGAATAGAACCCTTCTAAACAAGTAAAGATGCTTGTTAATTGAGTCTGATATGCCCAAATAGTTCTGGTATGCCTAAACAAGTTAGAACCCTTTATTCACTGAGTACATCTGCTTTGCTGGTAAATATGACACTGATTCCGGTTTGTCAGACCTAATCAAAAATAATTTATAAGGTTCCAAACTTACCTAAAATAGTTAGGGTAAGTCGGGTCGATCCACAGGAAATATGTGAAAAGTGTAGCTAAATTCAAAAGGTTATTGCTTGATTACAAAAACTTAGTAAAAATGACTAATTGTGAAAAGTAACGAACTTGATAAGTAATTTGATTGCAAACAATGATGGGGAAGAGTAATCCCCTTCGGGTTAAGGTTTACAACTTAAACTTGCTTTGATAATTAAAAACAGTTACATAGACATAAACGCGTTGATTTAATTTAAGACAATATATTGAATGAGACTATTGTTAAAGAACAACTCGAATCATATCCTACTTTTGTATTACCCAACCCTATCCAATATTGACGTTTACAGATGAAAAGAAATATAAAACAATCAAAACCAGAACAATTAAATTGAAAGCAACACACGTATTTTAGAATCTTTAAACAATAAATAATGTTACTCGGATTAACTTGTCGTGTTCAAACATTAACTCAACCAAAAACCATCAAGAACAAGTCACTGTATAAATCCTAATCACCCGAGAAGATCACGGGTGAATTAGCCGGACATAGCAATGAAAAACAAATCAAAATCAAAGGTAAACATAGTATCTAACGTTAAAGATTCAAACCGAATGATTAGAAACACTTGAAAAGCCTTGAAATCACCTCCGGGAGCCTTCGGGAAGCCTTGGGGACGAATCTAGCACTTGGGGACGGCTTGGAATGAAAGATATCCTTGAAAACCTAATTTTTACGCCTTATAAGTGATTTCAGCACATCACGTACCATAGGTTAGCTTTCTGCCGTAAGTCAGGTTAGGGCCATTCTTTTTAGTTTTGAGCTGATGCACCGTAGGTCATGTTTCCGCCGTAAGTCATGGAAAATCAGCTTTGTCCGATTCTTGTTTTCTTCGTAACTTCTTCGTTCGAACTCCGTTTTCCTCCTCGTTTACGACCACGTTCTCGTAATTGAATTCCCTTTCATCTCATATATCATGGTCTTCACTTATCATCCATATGTATTCTTCAAAACCCCTCAAATGATTGTGTTTAACCTACAAAACATCAAATCATCGTAGTTAACTTGTTCAACACAATCTCTTACACTTAAACACATTAGATACATTAAAGTTAACCAAATAACCATAATAAACCTCATTCCAAACCCCGTACATCAGTCACCCTCTAGTGCCATAGGCATGGAGACTCCGTGGGAATTATGGTCAGGCTTTCTAGCTAATTACTCAAGATTGAAGGTGTTTGATGCTTTGGCTTATGCTTATATGAATAAAGGCAAGTCGGAGCCAAGAGCAGTAAAATGTGTGATGCTTGGTGTTGGACCAAAAGAACCAATGAGCCAAGATCAGGAAAACCTATAAGTCCCACATGACATCACAATAACTGCTGAAGACCTTCATCAGCAGTTTGACAAAGTCTGAAGAATCAACAGCTGAAGATCAAAGATCTGAAGTACAACAGCTGAAGATCCCAAAGTACTGAAGATAAGTACTGAAGTCTAAAGTACTTAAGCATACAAGTACTGAAGACTTCAAGTACTGAAGACAAGTGCTGAAGATCAAAAGCTGAAGAATTGAAGAACTGAAGATCATCTACTGATGCACAAAGTCTGAAGACAAAGACTGAAGACATCAGCTGATGACATCTACT
>BJCO01001794.1:0-14633 GCA_018326465.1 Flaveria floridana
AATCTTGGATCATTCTCAAGCTCTTCCAACATCAAGAACATCAATTTCATCCGAATTACATGATCAATTACGTTTTTGTTGAAGAATCGATGATGATGCAAGGCTAAATCAATTGTGATTCACTTCGGGGGAAGGGTTTGTGCAAGTTCTTAATTTTCTTAGTTTGTAACCTAGATTTGAGATTAAATCTTGAACCTTTTAAGCTCTTATTGGATTTAATTTATGATTTGATTATTTAAACGGATTGATTATGATTTAACCTAATTTTGATCTTCTTTAACTTTGGTTGTCTATAATCATTATGTGATTGATTATTAGAATTTGGGTTTTATTATTCAAATTGGTAATTGTGTGAATAAGGTCCTTTAAACTTTAATCCATAATTATCACTTAAATCATATCATGCGTGAGTCACCATTAATGACTTCTCATTAGATTTTATTCAAGAAAAATTATAACTTTGCCAAACCTGGATCCTGAAGTGTGTTGCTTTTTAATCAAGATTGGTAAGAACCTAGACTTTATTTCATTAATTTAATTATTTCTTAATTAAGTCCATAAATCAATTTACTTTTCAAATGTTTAGTAGCTTTAAGTTAATTCTTGCTAGAACTTTCCCGTGATTCCCTGTGGATTCGACACCCTACTTACCCTTTGCTATTAAGGGTGATTAAGGACTATTTAATTAATATTTTTGAACGACCACACGACATCAATCACTTCTCACATGACAACTCTCTTTTCGCGCGAGAACTACCTTTCACGTGAAAACACCCCTTTCATGTGAAAGCTTTTCTGCTCTCATTTTTCACGAAATTTCCGGGTGTTACAAATCCACCCCCCCTATTTGGGTTTCGTCCCCAAAACTCGTTAGTCATCAAACAACTTAGGATAATGTTGTCTCATCTCCTCTTCGGATCCCCAAGTGGACTCCGACCCCTTTCTATGCTTCCACTATACTCGAACAAGTAGAATCACTTTATTCCTCAATTGTTTCTCCTTCTTGTCTATAATTGCTATGGGCTATTCCACGTAGTTCAACCTGTCATCAATCTCCGCATCCTCAAATGGAATGTGAGCGTCTTCGTCTGCTAGACATTTGGGCTGATGTGACACGTGAAAGGTAGGATGAATCCCACTCAACTCATCTGGCAGTTCCAGCCTATATGCCACTTCCCCCACATAGGCTACTATCTTAAAAGGACCAATATAGCGAGGGCTTAACTTCCCTCTCTTTCTGAATCTAATGATTCCCTTCCAAGGTGAAACCATAAGCATCACCTTGTCTCCGACCTCAAACTCAAGCGGTCTATGACGTTTGTCGGCATAGGACTTCTACCCATCTTTAGCAGCTTTCATGTAGGCCTTAATCCTGCCGAGCTTCTCATTGGTCATCTCTACAACCTTAATACTCCCCAACTCCTTTTGTCTGATCTCCCCCTAACACATCAGGTTCCTACACCTCCGACCATAAAGCGTCTCATACGGGGGCATACCGATACTGGCATGGTAGTTGTTATTGTATGAGAATTCTGCCAATGGTAGGCGACTATCCCAACTTCCAACGAAGTCTATGATGCATGCTCGAAGCATGTCTTCCAGCATCTGGATGATCCGTTTGGATTGGCCATCCGTCTGTGGGTGGTATGTTGTACTGATGTGTAGCTTCATTCCCATAGCATCATTAAACTTCTTCCAAAATTTTGATGTAAACCGCGTGTCTCTGTCAGAAACAATTGACACCGGTACACCATGATGGGTAACTATTTCGTCTATGAACAATTTAGCTAGCCGCTCCGAGTTATACGTCTCTCGGATAGGTAGAAAATAAGCACTCTTCGTCAACCTGTCTACTATGACCCATATGGCATCATAACCTTTTGCTGTACGACGTAGCTTCGTTATGAAATCCATAGTGATATGCTCCCACTTCCATTCGAGAATCTCCAAGGGTTAGATTTTCCCATATGGCTTTTCGTGCTCCGCCTTTACTTGCAAGCAGGTAAGGCACTTACTCACATACGCGGCTACGTCGCGCTTTATTCCTGGCCACCAATATTCTTTCTTCATGTCTTGATGCTTCGTGGTACCGGGATGAATAAAGTATCGAGTCTTATGAGCCTCGTCCATGATCTTCCCTCTTAGATCCCCATAACAAGGTATCCACGTTCGTCCGGATCGGGTTCTAACACCGAGAATGTTCTCACCCAACTCTGCGACTGAACCCCTCAATGCTCGGAATTAATCTGATCTTCTTTCAGCGCTTCTACCTGGAACTCCTTGACTTGTTTCTTCACGTCAGCGGTCATAACCAACTGATAAGCCTTCACCCGAATTGGCTCGGGTCTCTTCTTTCGGCTAAGGGCATCGACTACCACGTTGGCTTTACCCGGGTGGTAATGAATCTCATAGTCGTAGTCTTTTATGAGCTCCAACCATCGCCTCTGTCTCATATTGAGATCTTTCTGCTCGAAGAAATACTTTAGGCTTTTGTGGTCTGTAAAACTCGTACACTTGACACCATACAAATAGTGTCTTCAAATCTTTAACGCGAATATCATAGCAGCCAGCTCCAAATCATGGGTAGGGTAGTATTAGAACACACCGTAACCCTTGATAAGAAGCATCGGAATAGACAACCAAGTCTTCGTTCCCTTCTAGTAGTGTTAACACCGGAGCTTGTGTCAACCTTCTCTTTAGCTCTAGGAACGCATTCTCCTGGTTGTCGCTCCATTCAAACTTCACGTCCTTTCTCGTCAACTTGGTCAGCGGTAAGACAATCTTGGAAAAGTCCTGGATGAACCTCCGATAGTAACCCGCCAATCCGAGGAAACTTCAGATTTCAGACGACGTCTTTGGCGAATTCCACTTCATCACCACTTCCACTTTAGCAGGATCGACCGTGATCCCTTCTGGGTTGATCTTATGACCCAGAAACTGTACTTCGTGTAACCAGAACGTGTATTTGGAGAATTTCACATGCAACTTCTCCCTCCTTAGAGTTTCCAACACCTCACGTATGGACAGTCGTGGTCCCCCTCATTCTTTGAATAGATTAGGATATCATCTATGAACACTATCACTGATTTATCGAGCATTGGTTGACAAACCCTATTCATCAGGTCCATGAATGCTGCAGGTGCATTGGTTAGAACAAATGACATCACGAGGAATTCATAATGCCCATATCGCGTCCGAAATGCTGTCTTTGGGATATCCTGCTCCTTAACCATTAGCTGATGGTAACTCGACCGAAGATCGATCCTCGAGAACCAACTTGCACCTTGCAACTGGTCGAACAGATCGTCAATCTGAGGTAACGGGTATCTATTCTTCACTGTGAGCTTATTCAACTCTCAGTAATTGATACATATTCGCATGCTACCATCCTTCTTCTTCACAAACAGCACCAGAGCGCCCCAAGTCAAAATACTCGGTATGATAAACTCTTTATCAAGAAGGTCTTATAGTTAGGTGTATAATTCATTCAGCTCTGATGGAGCCAAACGATACGGCGCTTTAGCAACAGGATGAGCTCCTGGCACTAGGTCGATCTGAAACTCTCTCTCCCGATCGGGCGGTACCTCCGTCAAGTCCTCCGGGAACACATCCGGTAAAGCACACACCACGGGCATATCTGACAACTTTACAGTTTCAGCTTTAGCATCTTTAACGTATGCCAAGAATGCTTCACATCCCCGCCTCATAAACTTCTCTGCCTTTATCATGGATATCATCTTTGAAACTTCACAGATTCTATCGCCGTAAATCGTGATATTGTTACCATCAGGCGTTTTCACTCGAATCATATTCTTCCGATAAACAATATTTGCTTTGTAAGCTGCTAAATAATCCATACCAATCCACATCAAATCCTCCTAGGGTCATAACGAATAACCTAGCGGGGAATCTATGACCTTCCAATTCTATGCTACAATCCTCTAAGGCCTCTGTTATCTTAATAGTCTTTCAAATCGCAGTTTCTACTACAAACACATTGTCTATTTCTTTAGCCTTAGCATTCATCGTATCATAGAAGGTAGCAGATATAAAACTCTTACTTGTACCAGAATCGAAAAGAACAAAAGCAAGTATGTTGTTAACCAGAAACATACCTGACATAACATCAAGTTTCGCCCTGGCTTCCTCTCTCATCATCATGAAAGCCCTAGCCTTGGTCCTTGGCTTGTCACCAGCCTTCTTCTCTTTCTCAACCTATTTCCCTTTATGCTAGTCAACCCATCTCGTCTCCATGCACTCTCGCTTGTAGTGCCCCAACTTGCCACAGTTGTAGCACTTCACCGGATTAGGGCAATCTTTGGAAAGATGCCCTGTCTTCCCACATCTGAAACATAGACTCGAACCGAGCTAGTATTCACCAGCATGCTTCCTTCCATACTTCCGGTAATCATCGGACAGCTCCAACTTCATCTTTTTGGCCTGAGCAACAGACCTCTCATTTCTCTCTTACTTCACATTCCCCGACCAATTCTTTTTCTTTGCCCCCCCCCCCAATGGGCTCATCAGCCACCACATCATCATACACTATCCCACTCAGCTCCACCAAAGACTCAAAGGTCTTCAGCCCGCTTGCCTTCACAAATGTCCTGACCTTTGAAGGCAAACCCTGCACATAACATTTCATCCTCCTCCCTTCAGTACTCACCAGGTGAGGCACCAACCTGGCCATCTCGTTGAAAGAGATATGTACTATCTATGGGTCATACTCCCAGCCTTAAACCCCAAGAACTCTATTTCTACGCTGTCGATCTCATTCTAAGGGCAGAAGTTCCTTATTACTATTACCTTCAGGTCATTCCACCTCAAGTTCCTGAACTCGTGAGGGTCTTTAATCTGCTTGATGGTGTTCCACCATTGAATAGCCTCATTGACAAATGATTGGGCTGCAAACTTCACAGCCTGATCAGCCTTGCTTTCACTGATCTCAATCACTTCCTCCATCTCAAACACTGACTGAAGAGTGGCAATGACACCACCCTTACCATCCAGTGATGGAGGGTTGCATCCTTTAAAGATGCGATACAAACACCCTCTAGCTAATTCCCCATTGGTTTCATCACCCACATCCTTCTCGTCCTTTCCCGAGCCTTCCCCAACGCCTTCACTATCTTTCTTGCTAGCTCTATTTTTTGCCTCCATCGTCCACTCTTTGGTTACCTCCTTTATGGCTTCGGTCATGATCGAAGGCATGATGTCATAAAGAATCTTTTGGACCTCTTCAGCAACGGCCTCCCTAATGATAGGCTCCAATGTAATCCTCACCTCAGAATGATAAGAGTTTTCCTCGCTGGCGGTGTGAACAGAGTCCATAGGCACCTCTTCAGCCGTCTTTCTTCTGTTCTTGGTGACTGGTGGTCTACCCCTACCACGAGCACCCCCTCGAGTAGCCTTCTTTCTTCCAGCCATAACTTTCTATAAGATATGAAAAACCAACGTTATCATTCCAGATAATGGTTTAGTTCATGTCAAGTAATGTAAGTTTCTACTGACAGTGGACAATTGTAATTAACTACTTACTTTACTTTTCATACCCCAAACATTCCCTATCCTGAACCATATTAGTTCTCTTTCTCACACGAGTACTATACCCCCTAAAGAATTCTATTAGTCATAATCCTTAACTTAATCTTCTTGGCATTGGCACCCTTTAAACGATCCCATTCTCAGTTCTAGGTTAGACATCGGAGCCTCTAAATCTCTCAAATTTTGACTCTGATACCAACTTGTAAGGCCCCATTCCCTGGCGACCTCACAGTTGGTTTTGGACATTAGAAATACAAGTTCTTGAACATCAAATTTCATTAATATGTGCAGCGGAACAAACAGAAATTGTAATCGTTTAGACATTGACATCAAAAAGATAACTATCGTTATCTATCCAAAAATCTATACCAGGATGTCAGTCTCGAATATATGCCAGGCAGCTTCCTTATCCATGCTAAGCTCACTCCATAATATGTAGCATACCTGTCAGTCTAATATGCATATAAAAAGTCAGCGACGCTGAGTTGGTTTACTTTAACGAAACTTTATTATTGTATACTTTATCATACTTTAACCTTGTTTAAACTTTAGCTTTCTTCATCATACTTTAACATCTTATAAACTTTAACTTCTCGCTTACATTAGAGTATGATTACTCTATCAATTATAGAACTCGTTCTATGACTATACTTTAGCCCTTTACTTTATCGTTTACCTTATCGTCAAGTTACCCATACTTTATTGTTACTTTATCTGTACTGTACCTTTATTCTATTACTCTATCGCTGAACTTAGCACAAAGCTTAGTTCCTTTAACAGCTCAGGCGTACCCAAAATACACCCCTATATGAGTACACCGATGTGTAACTCCTATGTGAGAATGCGCCAAGCATATCTTCTTTAAGGGCACGGGCATACCCAAAGTATACCCCTATGTGAGTACACCGATGTGTAACACCTATGGGAGAATGTGCTAAGCATATCTCCTTTAACTGCACGGACATACCCAAAGTAAGCCCCTATGTGAGTACACCAATGTGTAACTCCTATATGAGAATGCGCCAAGCATATCTTTTTAACGGCACAGTCATACCCAAAGTACACCCCTATGTGAGTACACCGATGTGTAACTCCTATGTGAGAATGCACCAAGCATATCTCCTTTAACGGCACTGGCATACCCAAAGTACACCCCTATGTGAGTACACTGATGTGTAACTCCTATGTGAGAATGCGCCATGCATATCTCCTTTAACGACACGAGTATACCCAAAGTATACCCCTATGTGACTACACCGATGTGTAACTCTTATGTGAGAATATAACGAATACAATCCTCCTTTGACAGTGCTTGCAAGGCTTCTTTAGCACGCTTTAACATTTTTCACAGTTGTGCTTTATCGGGTAACTATTCTTGAATTATTATTCAAGTTCTTTATCGTTGACATGTGACTTTATCATTGTTCTTTAACCAGTTTAACTATAATGATATTATATATATATATATATATATATACATACTTTATTAAGTTCATCGTTTGTCTATCCTTATCGATCATTATACGGGTTAACGTTACACATAAACTATCAAGTTTCACGCGAGAACATCTATTCGCACGAGAACTCCTCAATCGCACGAGAACTCCTCAGTCGCACGAGAACTCCTCAGTCGCACGAGAAATCGAACGAGAACATCATCCTTTGTGCGAGAACCTCCTCGGATGCGACAGCTTGCTGAACAAGTTTCCACATTCACGCGGGAACTTTCGAAAAGTAACCGTTAGGCGTAAAAAACCTACTTTTCACGCTAGACCTCTCTCCCCATGCGATAATTTTTTTGTTGCATCAAACTTTATCCACAAATTATCGATCCTTTAGCTACTTTAACGTATAATACGTACTATAACAGTTTATATAAACATACTTTGTCAAAACATTCATTTAGGTATTCATATTAGCCCCAAAACATGAAAAACGCATAAAAAATGAGGTCTAGAAACCTACCTGGTGAAGTATTAGTACTAACACGACCTCCCCCAAAGCTTTATCGAACGAAAAACTACATAACCACATGTTATATTCATCAATAATCATTCCTTGGTACACAATATAAGTTACTACACGAGTTACATACCGTAACGCCTCGTTTCTTCGCTTTCTCTCTCTAAACAGCCATCCTCTCTCTCTAGCAAAACACTTTTCGCATAAGTGAGTGTCAAGCATGGGCATTCGTAGCTTTTTATACCAAGTTGTACTTTTCGTAGACTTCTCGCGCGAGAACTACCTTTCGCGAAAACACCCCTTTCGCGCGAAAGCTTTTCTGCTCTCCTTTTTCTCGAAATTTTCAGGTGTTACAGTAATTTTTTAATTATCATCAAGAAGCTCATTATTTTTTTTTACTAATTATCGAGTATAATACTGTATTACCTATTGTGTCTAATGTTGATCATTGTGTTTTTTAAAATAATGATTTTTGAATAACATAAAGAAATGTAAACTTTTTATGTTGCAAGTTTATTATGTATTTCTTATTAGATAATTGTATAATACTTATCAATTCAGGAGATTCACAATAACTTAACGAAATTACACAGTGAGTTAAAAAACATAAAAAAAAAACTTTTGTTTTTTTTATATCAACACTATACGCATTTTAAAGATTAAAAAATGCTCGTTTTTATGGTGTAGTTTTTTTAAAATATAATATCGCATATAAAAGTTTCAAATGTTTAAAAAAGAGTAAATTACAAATTGTATCCTTTATTAATATATGAAATTGCATGGTATGTCATTTAGTTTTAATAATTACATACAATGTCCTTTTATTAAAGAATTTGCGCACTTATTGTTCTTTATACTAACTATCATCCAAATATACAGTTAATTCGGTTATGTGCCCCCTCACATGAGGGTATTTTTGGCATTTTTTTCACGTCTAATATATTAAAATAATTATAAAAATAAAAATTTTAAATGAAAAAAAATTTAAAAGGTGTCATACCGTTAGGTAAGTCGGTGAAACCAATCACTCTTAATGTTTGTTCATTCGACTAATCGTCAAACTTTTAAGCACAATAACCTCCAATAACATTTACTAAATTAAGAAGTCTAAGTCACAAATCATTTAGAAGGTTGGAAAATCAAAAGTAAACACCAAACACTTAAATAATTTATAAACTACTCACACCAACAAATAATAAAAAATTAATAAGGAGCATAGGAACACAAACATAAAGATTACCTTTGATTCTTTGAATTGCTTATACATTTGTAAAAACCAGAACATGAAATGTGAGTCACTTGTAATCATACAACAACATAAGCCAGAAATTCAAAGATCAACAAATTATAAAAAATAAATTAGGGATTTTAATCTTACCATCTTTGTTTGTTCGACTTTAAGTGACTTCAATGGTATGTGAGATGTTGTAGGTGGTGGCGAAGATAACCGGTATTGGGCTATTAAATAGAGAGGGATGCTAGATTTAATGTTGTTGAACGTAAGAGGAACGTGGCTTCATAGACTTACGCAACGGTTCGATATATTTTAATTTTATTTTTCATATAAAATTATTAATTTTTTATTTGTTTAATATATAATATGTGGAAATAAAATGAAAAAAATACAACTCATGTGAGAGATATATAACTGAGTTAACTGTATAATTAGATGAAAGTTAGTGTAAAGGATAATATGTGTGCATATATTTTAAAAAAAATGACATTGGACGTACTTATTAAAAGTAAAGGACATATCATGTAATTTCGTATGTTAATAAAGGACACAGTTTATAATTTACTCTTAGAAAAAGGTGAAACTTGAGAATGGTAAACATTACCGGTTTTGTCTTTAACCTAATTTTGATTAAAAGGACTCGTGTTAACATATTAATCTTTTTTACACTTTTTAATTTTAAGAAAATATGTATTTGATTAAAAGGTACCTTTTCATATAACACATAACATATATAAATGGTCTAAAACTAAAGTTTTATATTAGTATATATAATATTAATATATTATAGCTTGATGTTAACAGATACGTATTTAAGTATTTAACGAATACGATGTGTCATTAAAATCTTTGGGAAGTTCAATGTTTTATCTCCATATCCACTGACGTATTTCTACCTGAAACTAGCATTGAATAATATATTCTGTCTCAATTTTAAATTCGTTTAATTCCGGATATTTTTAGGATAAGTTTCAAATTCGATTGTAATAAAAAAAAAGTTTTGGAATGGTTGAGTCATAAATCTATGCACCATGGGAATTAAAACCTAACCCTTTGAAGATGATTATATATATTTACATGTTTTAATATTGCCAGACCACAAGTCAAAATCTTTTCATGTATTTACTATATATTTGTGTATCATTCTATTGAGGAAAAATGTCATAGTTCTAAAAGTTTTTTAATTTAATAAAAATGCATATTTTCCTCAAATTTAACTACTAAATCATCAAATCGAGTAACAATCGAGCTTTCTTAGGCTAAGAAAGTAATGAAGGACAAGACACGGGGTTTGGAATTTTAAATATATGATATTATATAAATAAATAAATATGTTAATTATATTTAAAGATTAAAAAAAGTTACATACAAATTAAGCCACCGTTTCACATCAACATAAAAAACATATTTCTCAATTGAAACAAAAAGAAAAACATGCTAAAAACATATTAAAACTTATAATCTAATAACACATGAAAGTTAAGTGATCTAACTGTAATAATTTTTAATACCGAGTTACCTAATTAAAATTTTTCTAAAACTTTATTATTATTTTACACAGTTACCAGTTTTAATAAATGTGTTGTAATTTCCAAGCATGAACCCCATTTTAAGAGCAAAAGGTTTTATATGAAATGAAAAAATAGACAAGTAAAAGTAAATGACACTCAAATAGGTACACATCTTTCTATGGGTGTGCAAGAAAACAACATAAATGAACTGTAACCGAAATAATCAAAAAAATCAAACAGAAAAAAACCTAAACGTATAAGAAGCGCACCCACGGTTTGGTTTGATTGTTGTTTTTAAATTGATTGTTTTGTTTTGATAACTTTGGTTTTGGTTTTGTTTGTAACAAAAACCGAAAAAACCAATATGAAACCACACAAACCGTATTTGTAAATTTATTGATGTATTCATACGCTTATAAACATGATTACTGTATTAGTTACTTATTTAACTTATGTTATCTAAATGCTTTTTGAATATTTAAGTTTCAAGAATAATTTTTAAACTTTTTTGTTTGAAGTGGAAGATTTAAATATTTTATTTAGATTTTTTGTTATTTATTTTATGAATTGAAATTCATTTTAATGTCTAGTCATATATAAGAATATATGGATTATATCTAAATATCAATAAAATGATATACTCAGATTTTTTAGTTTATATTTATTAATTTGGACCATTTATTCAATTAAAAACTTGAAGCTCAAATGGTAACCTAAAAGAAAACGAAACCAAAGTGAAAACTAAAAACCAAAAACCAAAAAAGCCATAACCGAATGGTTTAAAAACCTAGAAACTAAAATATCAGTTTTTGATTTTGGTTTTAGGCTAAAACCAAACCCAACCGACCCATTCACACCTTTATATTTTTTTACTCTAATAAAAAAGTAATTAGAGGGAACACATGATAACATCACATTACTGCTTACTAAATTTTTTTTGCTTCTCTCTCTTTTTAAATAATTATCTTAATTACTAATAATATTATTTAATTCTTTAGATTAAAAACACTTTTTTAATAAATTAAAAAATATGTTTTTGTTAATGTTATTTCTAGTGAAACAAATTTTCATAAGATAAGAAATTTACCCAAACATCAAAGTTTTTTAAAAATATAAATATTTAAAGTAGATGTTTTTAAAAAGTAAAATTTGTATAAACCAGAAATAATTAAAATTGAGAGTTAAACTATGAAAGTTTTCTAGAAAATGATATTTTTCTAAAAAGGTTTGTTTTAAAACAAAGGTTTAATTTCTTTTTCTAGAAAAAAACAAAAAAAGTTTAAATACAAAAGTTTAAAAAGTTTATATTATTGTTTTATTACTTGTAGTTCTTATCCATATGTATATAAGTTCAATCGTATTTTATATTATAATATTATTTTATAAATAATAATTTTTTTTATTTTATATTTTATTTATTAAATCTATATAATACACTGGTTAGTAGAGCTAGTATGACATATATGTGTAAACGTGGATAATAAGAAATTTTCACACGTGATATAAAAAATTAACAAAGACAATGATGCACAAAAGTAAGATATGAGTGAAACTATAGAGGTAAGCATATAAATATACCTAAAAATAATTATTCCCATGATTTGCTCTAAGAAAACTTAATGAAAATAAATAAAAAAATATGTTCAAATACAAAGTGTATTTTTGCTAAAAAGTGTGAGAAAACACAATGAGTTAAAAAAAGTCATAAAAAATTATATCTCACAAGCTAAATCGAATTTCAAAAAAGTAATTACGAGCTTTTGTTCCCCTAACCGTCGTCACTAAGAAAAAAATAAACGAAAAAAATAAAAAATTACGTTTTTTATTGTGTCGTTTGTGAAAGACAGAATGACGTCATTTGTGAGATACAGAATGACGTTATTTGTGTCATTATGAAAGACACAATGACAGCACTGTGTCATTCTGAAAGACACAATGAAGCCGTTGTGTCATAAAAAACACAATGCAATTTTTTATTTTATTTTTTATTTTTTTCTGAAAGAGGACGATGAGAAAACATAGACTCCGTAGTAATTTTTTGAAATTCGATTTAGATTATGAGATACAATTTTTTATGAGTTTTTAGCCTTATTTTGTGTTCTTACACTTTTTAGTAAAAATACACTTTGTATAATAACCTCACCCATAAATAAATTATAGTATTTACAGAGTATTTGCAAATAAGCGAATCCTATTGTTGATCTATGGATGAAGCTTCTATTTATTTCAGTTTTAGTAATTTGTTATCTATTTTTGTTAAAAATAAGAAAGTCGATTAAAATCAAGGATTTCATATTCAGGGTCAAAAGTAGCTTTCCGGCTGTTATGGAACAACATCATTGGCATACTTATTTTTTGTAATGGTAAAACGATTTTTATCTAATTATTAATGAGTACATAAAAATAATTCACATATTTATTTATTTTCACGTATCACAAAGATACCTTCAATATATAGTTACTTTTTACCTTTTATTTATTAAATATTGAGTTAAGTACGTTTTACATTTCTGAAATTTTATAAAAATTATCATTTGAATCTAAAAGTTTAAATTTTTGTATTCAAAGGTTTCACTAAAATTATTATTTAAATTTATTTGACTACAACTAACTAACATAGTAAACTTTTTCTGTTAACTTTCCAATGTGAGAGTTATTTTAGTCAAAACTAATACAAATAAAGAAACAACCAACGTGATGGTTTTTATGTGTTCAGTTATTTTGATAATTGTAGTTATAATTTAACTACATGATAGTGTTTTATATTTTTTATCTTGTTAATTTATTTTGGTTTAGTAGTAATGTTATTTTTGTTCGTTTTGTTAAATCATAGATTTCATTGGTTTAAAATTTAATTACAGCTATGATGATTGATGTTATATGATTGTTATTTATGCAGTGTTGATGTCATATTGTTTATTGTTAGTATACTTTGAGATGATTTGCCTTTTATGGTTATTATTCAAATAGTTTGTGACATATGACTTGTTTGTTTATTTATTCTAGTGGGCATGACCCCCGCTATGTAGCGAGGTTTATAAAAGTTGAAAATTTTAATTCTGGTAATTTATACGTAACGACCCAAAAAAATTTACGTGCGAAACACTGATAAAAAGTGTAATAGAAAAAAATACTATAAAAAATAAATACCCCAAAATAGAGAAGAAAAATAGCGAATGTGTAAATGATATTAGTATAATTAAGAAGTTATATTACAAATTGATTAAAAAAATTTGACATAACTCGGAGGCTTAAGTATAAAACTTAAAAAAAATTCAGGTAAATAATTGTAAATTTAACATAACTCGAATTATTAAGTAGAAATTTTATAAAAGTTCAGGTGATTAAACATAATTTTGACATAGCTCGAAGGCTCAAATATAAATTTTCAAACAATACAAAATGAGTAGGTATTCTTGGATTGGTGTTAAGGATTTAACAAGATTTTTCTATTGATTAGTAGTTAAGCAAATACGAAATCTAAGTTAACTACTTACTAACATATACAAATATACTTTGAGTAAATATAAACACATGAATTTCTTTCAAAGTATACACTTGATTAATCTTTCGAGTACAAATGATACAATCGGCAGATAAAACAAGTGGCTTAACAAGCTTACCTCTCAACTATACAAGAATGAGACTTTATACTATGAAATTTAAACAATTAAAACAAACTATTCTAGGTTCAGAATGTAAAACAGGACAGACAATCGATATATCAGAGTTGGGCAGCTTTAGTACTATGTTGTCTCCAAAAGTCAGAATACTGTAGTCGTCAGTACAAACAGGCTTGTCCAATTACGATTGGTCAGCAGAGCATCCATTTGAGTGCTTATATGCAGTCAATAAGCAGTTAATCAGTTTTAGTGCTGATCAAAATTAGTTTAGTACTTGGCATGTGTTGATCTGTAGTGGATCAACGCTTGACATCATTCGGCAGTTGAGAGCCATATGTTGAATCTTGAGTTTTGTGGTAGCTTCATTGTCTTTAAATATCAACAAATTCCCCGTAGGATGATACTACCAAAACTCTATCTTCATCCTTCTACAATACTGATCAGCAATATTTCATACATATATACCCTAATTGAAATGCCCGGATATTTTCTTTAAAGCCGACAAAAGAAGAAGAAGAAATAAAGTCCGAGGTCGGGGGACCAAACTTACCAAAACGGGGGAAAAGTTGTAAATATGGGGGATTAAGAGGGGGAGGGCAGCCACTTCCTCCCCACTCTTGAGAAAACACAACCAAAAGAAGAGAAGAGAGAAAAAAGAGAGGAAGAAGAGAAAAAGAAGAGAAAAGTGGTGATTCGGGCTCGAAATTCATCGTGTAGCAAGTCCAAACGAAGCTCTTCATCTTCTTCTTGTTTGTGTGA
>BJCO01001795.1:0-14729 GCA_018326465.1 Flaveria floridana
TACCGTTCTGTTCACTGGTATGAGGACACGACAAACGATGGATGATGCCAAGGGAGGCAAGTAGAGGTGAAAGACCTCTAAACTCTCCTCCCCAGTCGGATTGGACAGTTTTAAGTTTGGTTGAAAACTGGCGTTCGGCCATAGTGACAAATTGTTTAAAAACACCGAACACCTCAGATTTTCGTTTCATGGGAAACAACCACATAAATTTAGAAAAATGGTCCACACATAACAAAAAATAATTATGACCATCAAAGGAAGTTACATGGGCTGGACCCCAAACATCACAGAATACTAGATCCAAAACATTAGTACTTTTATAATCAGATAATAATAAATGCAGTTTGGAGGATTTTCCAACAGAACAAGAAGAACAATGAAAATCAAAAGTTTTTGCAGAAACAGGTAAACGATATTTAGAAAGCATAGTCTTGAACAATTGAGAATGTGGATGTCCCAATCGTTGATGCCATGTGGTGGTTGTAGCACGCGTGGTTGAGAAAGCGACCTTTGGAATTGGTTGTTTGGTTGGAAGTTTGATGGAGTAGAGTCCACCTTCACTTGGACCCGTGAGGAGGGTATTGTGTGTACATTTGTCCTTTACAGAAAAAAAGGTTGCATGAAATTCAAAATAAACATTATTATCTTGACAGAATTTTTGAACAGAAAGAAGATTTTTTTTGAGTGCGGGAACATGAAGGATATCTTTTAGGTAAAATATTTTGGCTGGGGAGGATATTTTTTGTGAACCAATATGTAAGATGGGAAGAGCCATACCATTACCAACATGAAGACTCTCATCACCAAAGTAGGGCTGAGCAGAGTCAAAACCTGACATATCTACCGAGGCATGACTGTTGGATCCAGTGTCTGGAAGATAGGTAGTGGAGGCTTGTGATCGAAAATCCGCATAATTTGCAGTGGATTGTCTGTTGCGGATCGTGGAGGGATCTCTGTTTGGGCATTGGGAGGGAACATGTCCTATTCCACACCTGTTACAGGTACCATATACTGTGTTTTGGTTAGAAGCCCAGCTGAACTGACCTGAATTACGATTGCCTTGGTTGCGGTTGTAATTATTGTGCCGTCCTCCGCGGCCACCACGTTGACCACGTCCACGGGAATATTGTGGTTGTCCGGTCCTGTTGGTGTAAAAAGCTTGAGGAGCACCTGGGGCACCCGAGACAGGTTGAAGTTGAAACCCCAAGCGAGCAACAAGTTGTTGGATGACTTGTACTGTTTCAGCCGAGGTTGAGGAAGAATTCGCTGTTGTGGCAGCCGTAAAAACCTGTACAGGAGAAGGTTCTGGGGCTGTTTTGTTGACTAAGAACTCGTGGTCTGCAAGAAGACCAGGAAGTTCATTAAACACAGCAGTGAATTGCCTTGCAAAAAGGTTTTGTTTGACACCATTGTATTCTTCGCGTAGACCTGCAACAACCAGTATCACAATATCTTTATCAGGCATGGGTTGGCCAATATTGGCAAGGGCATTAGCATACTCCTGTGCCCTGGCAAGATATGCAGCCGATGTCTCTTCCGGTTTCATCTGGATCTTCAAAAGCTGTGTTTTCAAGGTAAATTCTCTAGAGGAGGTGTGTGGGGCATATGCACGTTCAAGGCCCAGCCAAAGATCACGGGAAGTGACACCTTCAACATGTTGAAAAGAGGTTTCTGAGATAGTGGAGATAATCAGCATTCGAACATGTGCATCATTACACAACCAGGCTGTGTATTCTGGGTTTGTTTGAAGGACAGGGGCTGTGCCTTCTTCTTCTTTGCTAGAAGCGGCTGAGACTGTGATGGTTGGCTCAGGACAAGGGATACTGCCATCAATATAGCCGAAGAGGCTGTGGGTGGTGAGGAACGGTTGTATCATGAGTTTCCAATGACCATAGTTTGTGTGGGATAGGGTAAAGCCAAACTTATGGGAATTATGAGATGTTTTTTCTGCTGTGGAAAAGGCAGTGATCTGATGGTCAGCCATTGGAAGAAGAAAGAAAAAAAAGAGAAGACTGTTGTTTGGCCAGAAGTTGGATGGGCAGCAGCTGTTGTAGGCGGCAATTAGGATTGGATCAGAAGATGCTCTGATACCAAATCAAACTTTGTATTGTATATTTTGTTGAGTACATTAGGAGGTCCTTATATAGGACAATACAAGCCATAAAACAAGGAGACATAAGCCATAATAAAAGGAAACATAAGCATAAAGTAGGGATCCACTATTGACTAGCATAAAGTAAGGATCCACTATGACTAATAGTGATAATTATCTAATCAGATGTTTATTATAGTGACAAATTCTGTTTATTCTGAAATTTAATAGATAAAAGACAGATAATTCTGTTTTTTTGGGATTTAATAGATAAAAGGCAGATAATTATGTTTTTGTGAAGAAAAACAAATGTTAAAGTATTGCAACTTGCAGATTGGCTAATAGGAGGAGGAGATGGCAATGGATTCAAGTCGGTTACTGCATTCTATCCTGCAGAAGCTTCTAATTCAAGTGGTACATATAAAAGTCCTTTTGCCACGAAGAATATATCACTTATTTGGAAATATTTAAAAAGTAATAAAGTTTCCAAATGTATCTTTCAGTCAGTCTAGTGATCACGGGGCTAGGTGCTGATTTTACTAGGTTAGAATCTTTTGGCAAGGTGGATGCTTTTGCAGAGAATTTGGTATGTTCATAATTTTGTAAATTTTATGGTTTTTCATGTGATGAAATAGAAAGAAAAAAAAATGAAAGAAGTTAAGTATAATAAAAAAGACGTGTTAAAATGGTCGGGTTGGTCAGCAGGTCAAAATTGGTTGATATCAAAACAAGTAACTTTTTAGTACAGGTCAATTCTTGTCTAGTTGACTGGTAAACATTTCTTCTACTTTTTAGAAGGATTGTAAATAACAACCCGTTAAAATACAATTAAAATTATATTGCAAAAATAATAATACAAGTTTTTGAATAAAATGATTTAAAGGGTGGTATGCGCTATAAAAATACACTTTTTGAGACATTCAATCCGTTGACCCTTCCCTTCTTAGCTATTGAGTTACTTTAACCAACATGACCTGTTTGAGATATCACATGACCCAAATCAACCGATTCATAAGTAAATGGGCTGATAGCCTGATAGTTTCATCTATATTAAAAGGTTAGCGGATTGGACAGAAGTTGGCAAAGACCACCTGGTGTTTCAGCTAAACTCATAGACTGTAAAGCCACCAAAGGTAAGATGCATATAACTTTTCCTTTTCTAACACAAAGTAATGTCTCACAATTGATATTGGTACAATGGAAATCGGTTTTGTAGTTTAAAGAGGTGGCAGTTTAGTATGGTGATCTAATGTTCAATAGGATACCTAATAAACCCTCCTTACCCAAAACTCTATGTAAACACCAAAAAAACAATCTAAGATGTGTATAATTCATGTGGATTTGTACGATTTAAGTTCCATTTTTACCATTAATGCATTTGATTTACAGATTGGAAAAGCTTGCAAGATTTAGTCATAAGTGTAATCAAAAGTAAGATAAGAAAATTAGTAAACTGTAAACATCCTCTTTGGCATATTTTCATCTCTCAGTTGTTCTTTCCACTTCTTTTCTCATAGTTCCAAATGAACAGGAGGGTAAAATGGTCATTTTGCAATTAATCAATGTTCAAAAGGCTAGTGCAGCATATATAACAGGAGTAACATAACATAATTGCCATCATGGAGAACTTCGAACTCTTAACCATAGCTTAATTATCCTGATCATGGGGGTACTAATATGTAGGAGGTGTGTCGATGTGTGTTTGAATTTTCATGTATATTTGTTTGAATCTATATCTAAACCTATAGTCATGTGTGGATAATCTGATTAGTAACATTGTACGACTTATTTTGATAGTAAAATTGGTTTAACAAGTTTACAGGGTATATGTATGAAATTCTTTACAATTATTTAATATGATTGTTTATAAATTTATCTCTAAAACAAATCAAGAATTACAAGGAAGAAAACAACAAAGGGCAATTATGTCATTTACCGTTATTTATGTTGCAAATTCTGATTCACAAACCAAACAGAATATACAAAGGATATAGAACTAAGTTCCATTCCATTCCACCCAACCAAACGCTTCACAGCTTCCAAATCCCTTGGGAACAAGCCACGACTAACTTTTAAGGGTTATTAAGGTTTTCTGATTATTTGATACATGTAAAATTATGTACCTACTCCTACCTTCAACCAACTGTTTATGTGATTCTGTTTTTGACCAGGTATGTACTACATAGAGTACACACTTAAGAACCCTGGGGAAAGTGAAAGGCATTTATATTCAGTATTGGGAATAGCTAACAACGGCTGGTACAATAGATTGTATACTCTCACAGGACAGGTGGTTAATACACTTTTGATGACTAGTTTTATAATTAATTAATTATTTATTTATTTATGTGTATTTTAATGAAAGACTAATTCATAAGCTAGTGTGAATGTGTGATTTTGGTTCTTCATGCAAAATTTGAGATCATGAGACCATGATTTTATATTTCTTGCAGTACATAGATGAAGAATCAGAGAAGTACCGCTCAACAGTTGAAAAGGTATGGTGAATGTTCTTGTATAAGAAGTCAACTCTTTGAATTTTGACTTTAAGGTTGTTGACTGACCTCTGTTATTCCTAGTACCAAATGTAAAAATGTTGATCTAATTTGAGGTTTCTGATCCCTTTTTACTAGTTTTTGACTTCAAGATTGGCAGTCAAACCTTAGTGTCAATACATATTTTGTTTTCCGTTCTAGGGATCCTGTTTTTAAGGTCTGCAAGCCAAAAAAACGGGATTTATAAAACCATTGAGATTGTTTATAAATAACATAAAATTTCATGGCCAATGCTACAAACAAAAACTTTCATGGTTTTAAACTTTTGGAAATTAGACATGTTTGACCTTTAAAGGTGTATTGTGCCCTATCAATTTTGATTCGGACACCACTAGTCCACTAGGATGAAATATGCTGAAGTGCCAGTTTTGACCCATTTAAAATTAGGTCGTTTTCAGTTATGTTTCATCTGAAATGAGAAAAAAAAATAAAGTTATAGCTAAAAGGGAAACGAGTCAAAACGGGTTACAGTTTTTAGTTCATATAAACTCCTAGATATTTTATTCAGGGTTTATATTATTATTGTTATAATATTTCTAATTAACACATTAATATATGTAGTAAAAAGTTACTAAAACATGAACAAAAAAGCATTTGCAATGAGCTGACCCGTTTGACCATTACCCCACGTGTCCTGCTACATGTAGTCTATGCACATAAAAGCATAGGGATCGTGTTAAATGTTTAAACTTAAACTTGAACTTCTGTATGACTTTCAGGCCGTTGCATCATTCAAATTAGTTTAATAATTGCAAAAACATCAGTTTAAGCAAGTCAAGACTGTAAATCCACAATCCAGGTATGTTGCTTGTATTCCTACTATTTTCTTAAACACATTCACTGGCTAATTTAGCCACCTGTATCCTATTGCAGGGACTCACCAAATGAGAAAGTTGTCACAAGATGAGAAAATTAAATTTTAAATTCTAAAGTTTGTGAAACAATTTCAGCTACAAAGTTTCTTCAATCTCAAATTATGTTTGCATTACATCTTCACTAAATGAAGCCCATGGCTTGATGTACTAAACCTTAATCACATAACGGAGTCAGAAATGCAGAGGATAACAAGATCAATAAGTATTGTACAAAGCGAGTCAAGATGATTCAGTTTTGACTTTTTGTTCTGTGCTTCAACTCATACTTATTCCATCTTTTTTGTGAAACAAAATTGTTAGCTTATCAGCAAACAACTGATTCTGCATTGGTCTTAATAGTTGCCATTCTCTCTCAATTTGTAACTCAAGCTCCTCAAAATGAACAATCTTATCATGGATATCCTTGGCCTGTAAAACTCAAAGACAAGAAGTTAAGTTTAATGCCAATATCATTAGGGACGCTATTAGCATTTGGAAGATGTTTTTGAAGTGAAGTTTAATACCAATATCATTAGGGACACTCTTAGTATTTGGAAGAGTGCTTTGAAGGTGATTGTGTGATATCGAGTAGTCAGAATTGCATCATCGGCTATAATAAAAAAGGGGTCCTAGAAGATGGTGTTTGAATGTAGTTTTGATGTTTGAAGTTGAAAAAGTCTTGGTTTTTTGAAAAGTAACAGATGAAATGACCAAAGATGACATTTGTGTGAAAGTTTGGTAATATATGAGAATTGTGTGAAAGAAATAGTTGAATTTTGGTTATTACTGAAATTAACAGATAAAAAACAAAATGACCATATATGACAATTTTGTGAAAAGGAACAAGTTTATGAAGTGTGAAAAGTAATTCAAACAAGGTATTTTAGAAGAGGGGTAGATACATGATTTTATTTTACCATTAGATAATCATTTATGTCTCTTTCACTTTGATTTTGTTGTTTGGACCCTTTAGGGTTTGATTGTCGTTTCCCTTGGTTTCCTTTTCTAGATCCATTAGGGTTCCGGCATAGTTGTGGTCTCCTGTTGTTGATGATGCGAAAGGCCGCCATAGCCATTGGATGTTTCCTCCAGCAATGCCGGCCTTGCTATGGCTGCTATGGCAACCTTCAATTCAGTTTCTTTGATATTTTCAGTTGGTTTTGTCCCTGTTTAACTGATGTGTGATCTTATTTTGTTGTTTGATGTCGTGTTTGACGGTTGTGATAGTGACCATGCATGATCTTGAGCCTCAAAGACCGACTCTGATCCTGTTGTGGCTTGAATATGGTATTCATGGTTATAATAATAACCTTCTATTGTCATTTGAACCTTGTAATAGTTTATCACATTGTGGGCAGGATTGATTTTATCGACGGTTGGCAAGTGATGATGAGAATGGAATATATGTTATATTTGTTGTTCTGGTGTGGCAAACGAGTGTTTGCAGCCACAATGGACCACCTATTTTGAGCCTCTTAATCTACAATTATATCACCAGCTTTTGTCACTTCGATTTTAAACGGCCGTCCTAAATCGGCTATCGATTACCATAGAGGTTGTTGGCTACCAAATGAACCTTGACTTGCATATTTTAATGCATTTGGTTCAACCTGAGGATGCATTTGGTTCAACCTGTGGATGCATTTGCTGCCTCTTTCAATTGGGGCAGGGCCTCCACTTGTGCTAAACATGCTGTGATGATAAATATTTGTATCAAGTGTTCGACGTGGCAATTGTTTCTTCAGCCATACTAAATAACGATTTTTGAACCTTTCAATTCTAACTTTTGCATACTGTAAAAAAAAAAAGTCATGGATCACGAGAAGCGTGAAAGAAAATAAAACTAGTTTATTTAAACATTAAAATTATAGTACCAGCACTTCAACAATGACAGATATTGTTCTCTCCAATTGCTCTTGCTTCTCAAGCTTCAATTTTGCCTCAGGATAAGCTCCTTCTAATGAATTTGCGTTGCTATTACCATTTGTTGTTAAAGATTCTACATTTAAAAAAAATAACAATAATTGAAAGAAATGTGATTGTATTAATCAACATGGAGAGAAAGGAATAAATTCTACACCCTATTGTGATCATGGGTGTTTTAGCCATGTGCATGATGGATTGTGATAGAAATTGATTTCGAGGAGCAATTGGAACCATCAAAATGGAAGGATACCTTGTCACTAAGGGTTCAACTTTACTTCATTTTCCGGATCTTCAATGGTTCGTTTCATATTTACAAAATAGCCATTTGCATGGTGGCTAACGCTTGCCCAGTGCCGGAAGGTCAAGGAAGTTAGTCACCTGATGATAGGGGAGCTCACGTACTGCTTTAATGGGCAAACAACCCAACCCTTGGAACATACTACAACCCCAGGTGGCGAAGAGCCAACATCAAGGTGCAAAACCTTCCCGTCAATTCTAAAATCCAGGACTTGAATTCATGTCCTGTCATTAAATTCCTCTTATCAAGAAACCATAAAAACTATCTTTCGATGACATATGGTGTGCCTTGTTGTGTACATATACCTCAAGTATTATAATAGTGCCCAACAGTTTTCTATTAGCAAAAATTTTGCTATTAGGGTGGAGTACATCCGTGTTGTGTGGCCTATGCTAAATCTTCTTTGTTTTGATCTTTACATGTAAGATTCAATAACTTATGTAGTCTTCATTACCACATTGAATATATGATATATATGCACACAGACAATAATATATTTCCACACCTAATTGTTATCAAAATTACATGTTAATGACTCATTTGCATACAATCATTCATTATACACCACTAAAGAGGTTAAATTTTGCATGAGGATGAAAGTAGAGGCTTTAAAACTCTTACATGTGACGACCTAGAACAAGAATCGTATGATGTAAACTCTTTACATCTTATCCACGTTATTAGAAGCTAGAGACAATTATTTGGTAAAGTTCTTGTATCTCTCATTTTTAAGAAGATTTAGCGGGTTTTACACTCAGTTCTTGAACTTCCACAAGGTAATCACACATAGGACATCCAGTACGCTAGAAACACCCTCATACAATGACTAGAATATGTCATTTAGGTTTAATTTTAATCATATAGCCTAACCAAGGTTTAGAATTCTTGGTGAATTATTGAATGAAATTAACTAAATTTAATGGATTCGTTGAAAACCCTAAGTCTTACTAAAGAATTATAAATTTAGATAAAAAATGTTTAGTTTAACTAAAAGTTGATTGGAAATGACCATTATTGAATTAACTAGTCAATTTGGATAAATAAAATACATTGAATAATAAGTGTTATCAAACTTAAATTTTGAAACTGAATTTAGAAGGTTTTCAAAAGAAAGAAACGGGTCATGTTGAAATCTAGTACTTTAAGCTCAAATACGCTTCTAGTTGTAATCAGACCTGTTTTTTACATATCTCTTGTTATTTGGGACGCTATTCACCTCTTTGGGCTTCTATTGAATCTAGAAACAACTTTGATTGTTCATCTTTTTGATGTATTGGATATCTATATAAGGCATTCTTCGGATAATTCAAATCGAAGCCATTGGATGTCCATTCGGGCCTATATGGCATGATCGATCATTAGAAATACTCCAACACTCAACTATTTCATACATCACACTAGACAGATATCATATTCATGGAATACGATTCACTTTCAAGATGCCTTGGTGGTGAAATGGTAGACACGCGAGACTCAAAATCTTGTGCTAAAGAGTGTGGAGGTTCGAGTCCTCTTCAAGGCATAATATTAAGAATGCTCATTAAATGAGCAATTCAATTGTTATACAAAGTTGAGGTAATCATGTTGATGATGTCATAAGTTCATTAAATTACAATTGATGTCAAAATTAGCATACTTATTAGAATTGTTTTCTTAAACCTTAGGTGTTTAAGTGTTTGTCAATGCTTAATTGATTATGAACCACCACCACAAGGGCACCACAAAAAAGATATCTCCCGTAGATGACCATATGAAGCGAGAATAAGTAATCTACATATAGAAAGAAAGGGGGAGAGAGAGAGAGAGAGAGTCTGTGTGTGTGTGTGTTTATAAGAAAGTACATGATGTAAACAACACATGATGCTTGCTACTTATAGATATGCATGACATATGTATTTGTAAGCTTACATAAGAAGGCTAATGCAACCAAAGCAACCCGAGGCTTCATGCATGCATGCACTATGTACAAAGTATAAGTTGCTTCGGAAGTTTTACACTCTACATAGAAAATATTCTAAGTATAAATCTTTTGAAGCCAAAGACCAAATCTTCCGAATCCAAAAGATGAAGCCTTCTGAAGCTTCAAATGAAGAGAATACTGAATTCTTCCGAAGATAGAGGAGAATATGCTTTCCTCAGATGTACTTTTATATAAAGTTGACCCACTTTCCGCTGCAACTCTAAAGACTCACCAACTTGCATGAGTTGGTGAAAAGGTCCATGCTTTTGCAACTGTACATTGAGATCTAGAGTATGTAACTTTCTACATTATGTACTTTTCTCCTTATTGTAATATATTAGAATGTGAGCTATGACATATCATAGTCACTAGTCAAAAGACAATCTGCCTTTTGACTCTACATTGATTTTGTTGTCTATCAAAGTTTCCAACTGGCTTTCAAAGTATAGCCGGTCATAGGATGTAGTATAAAGTATCTCAGGGTCTTGTATCTTATTTTATGCATTGTAACACTTGTAAAAGACTTTGAGATAAATATACATCATTCTTGAAAACCATATATATTGTTCTCGAGTTCTGTCTCCTTGTTTGCTTGTGTTTTTTGCATCTCATACTCAAACTCGGTTCCTTATTTGATTTGTTAAGTGTTCTAACTCTCTCCTCCTTGTGAGATTGATTGTATTGACCCCCCCTAACCAGTCCTGCAATTGGTATCAGAGCATTCTAGGCTCTTGATTGTAAGATCTCACCATCTTAAATCTCCTCAGTTCTCACAAAACACTTAACATCTTAAATGGCAACTTCTAAGTCTGATATGGAAACTGGTACCATGTTAAAGTCCCCACTGATCACTCCTGATGATTTTGTTACTTGATACTTAAGAATGGAAGGCTTCATCAAGTCATAAGACAACATGATGTGGGAGTCTGTTACCTCAGCACCTTACATTCCATGCACCTCTTCAGCTACTGCTGGAGATGGCATGATACCAAAAGAAGTGGCTAATTACTCAAAGAAGATAGAAAAAGAATAGATGTAGATCAAAAGGTCATGACTGCTCTCTAAACTGCTCTTCTAAATGCCATCTACAGAGGCTTCAAGAAGTGCAAGACTGCCAAGCAACTGTGGGATGCACTGAAGCTAATGTATGAGGGGTCTAATGAAGCCAAAGAAAACAAGAAAGACCTTCTGAAGTAGCAGTTTGAGAATTTCACCTTTAAAACAGGTGAAACCATGACTCAACAATACTCCAGATATGTTGAGATTGTGGATATTCAAGTGGTTGTTGGAGTAAAGCTGGAGAACAGGGATATTGTGAGAAAGTTCATGTCCTCTATCCCTAGACAATGGACATACTAATATGCGGTCATTAAGAGGATTGAAAATCTCAAGACCCTTACTCTCACTGAGTTATATGGCATACTCAGTGGCTACTAGATGGAAATGAACATGCAAAATCCATCTGGTAATTATAGCAATCAACAGAGTTCTACCCTGCATGTGGTTGAAAGGGATTTAGAGAACCATAACACCATCTTATCTCTTACCCTGATAACTCACCAAAGGGTCCATTCATCACCTTCCCAGTATCACATTCCTAGAGACACCAAGGGAGAGCTACATCCAAGGAAGCCCATTCCAAAAGACAAGCTCATCACAAGCCTTTGAAGATTTAGACTGTATCCATCCAGATGATCTGGAGTATATGGATATAGTCCAAAAAATGGCTATTTTCACTCATAGAGCTAAAAAATTCTACAAGAGGACAGGGAGGAAGTTTCCCAGCAATGTGTCTAGTGGAAAGTTTGGGCTGGACAAAAGCAAAGTGAAGTGTTACAACTGTGACCAGAATAGACACTTTGCTAGGGAGTGCAAGGCACCCAGGACTAATGGTGGTCAAGCACAACCCAAGCCAAACTACATTGAAAGAACTCCACATACTGAGAAGCCCAAGCAACAAGATGTGGTTGCTGGTGAAAAAAGAGGCTTTGATTGGCGTTTCCAGGTTGAAGATGTGTCTCCAAACCAAGAACTGATGGCAGATCTTGATAAAGCCAAGGTATTGGAACATCTTTGTACCCTAGAATGCATTGCTAAAGTAAATAGATATAGGTCCTACAATTAAGAGATGAGATCTAATCTTGAGTCATTGAACATCTTAAAATCTGATTTCAAAAGAGCTGAAAATGAGTATAAATTATAAATAGAAGACTTCAAGAAAACTATTTCAACTCTTAAACATGAGCATACTAACTACAGGACTCAAATTAAGGATCTGATCACTAAGTTAACTGACTATCAGGCTGATCTTGTGATCAGTAAAGCCAAGGTAGAAAGACATTTTCTTGAAAAAGAGACCTTTAAGAGCATAATATCCCCATCCCTGTATGCCAAAGTGTGTTTTCAAAACAAACAGGGACTGAGATCTAGTGAGATATCTCCTCCACACATTCTATTATCTGTAAGATCTCCTAGGTGTGGAACTAGTCAAGATGAGCTTCCATCCATGGACCCCAGTGATAAAGAGGAGAAAGTGAAGGATAGATTGGTGAAGAGTGAAGAAGATCATCCTAACAAGTGTCACTATTCTCCTAAGGAGAGGAAGAAACAATGGATGACAAAGTCAAAGAGAAAGAACTTGATCCGAGCAGCTAAAAGGAGATCAAAGAAAGCTTAATATATCAAGGCCACTTTCAACCCCAAGCAGAAACAAATTTTTATATCTGTATGGTTTGAAGTGGTGAAGACTGTGGATTTAACTATGAACTCTAATACCAGGAGTTTAAGTTCATATTCAACTCATCCCTATGAAGGAATGAATGCTGATCAGTTGTATACCACTGCTACACATCATGAACCATCCACCTTTAAAAACAAGACTCACCCTAAGAAGCTTGTTACAACATATGAAAAGATGGGGATGAAGAAGGACAGTGATCAAACTCAGTCTTTCATTCACAAGAAGACTCTCAGAAGAAAGCAAATTAATTGCATTATGTGTGGCAGTACTTCTCACCTTGCTAAGGATTTCATCTACAATCCCAAAAGTACTATCAACATAATAAAGAAGGAGAATTCTGAGAGGAGTAAGAAGAAGAAAACTTCAGAAGAAAAATATTTTTCTTTCGGAAGCTCCAAAATGGGAATGAAGACAAGTGAAAACTTTCCTTCGGAAGATTTTTTGGTCTCGGAAGAAAGAAATACTTTCGAAGTATAAAAACTTGATGCTATGAAAGCAAACTCTTCTGAAGCATCAGTCTCCAAAACTTCTGAAGTTGTAAAAACTTCCGAAGTGTTGAAGGTCAAGTCTAATCTTCCAAAGATGGTGTGGAAGATAAAGGAGGACCATGTGACTGAAAGTTGTTCATTAACAATAGCAAATGATCCCTAAAGTCTTAACATAGGATCAATTACTGTTGCATTGTATCAGTCCATTTTTTAGAGCCCAAGACCAATGAGGCTTGGGTTTCCAAATGTAACTAAGTTTCTTGTTTTTGTGCAGGAACAACTGAAGATCAAAAGAAATGTATAGATCATTGACAGTGGCTGTTCCAGGCATATGACAGACAATGGCTCTTTGCTTCAAGATTTTAAGAAAATAGATGGCGGGCCAGTTACTTTTGGAGGAGATGTAGGAGGTTATATTACAGGAAAGGGCAGGGTAATAAATTATTGAAAAGGTAAACTTTGTTAAGGAGCTTGGGTATAATTTACTGAGTGTATCCCAATTTTATGACAAGAGACATAACATGCTTTTACTAAGTATGAGTGCATTGTTCTCAAGCCTGGGGTGGTTATTACTCAAAAGTATATTCTGCTTAGAGCACCCCGGAAAGGGAACATGTACAAGATGGATTTGCAGAAAACATCCCCTTCAGGAGAAGTTTCTTGCTTTCTATCTAAAGCAAATAGTGATAAGTGTTTCCTTTAGCATAAAAGAATGTGTCATGTAAACTTTAAGAATATGAATAAGTTAATTAAGAATGATTTGGTAACTTGAATGCCAAAGAAAGAGTTTACAAGTGATAATCACTGTGTTGCATGCCTGAAAGGGAAGCCAAAGGAAAAGAACTCCATCACTACTCCCCTACACTTATTATACATGGTTCTTTTGTTGGGGTTTGTTAGAACTTGAAACATAGTTTAACCATTTAAACTTTGTAAAACGTAGCGGAAGTTGATCATTATAACATTGTTTATAAACTGAAATTTCAGGTTTATTTTGATGTTATAAGTTTTTAAACAAACCCAAGAATAATAGGATCTTTTATATGTGAATGATGCTAGCTATGAAAATGCAAACAACATATTATGGATAGTTATAAAGAAGCTGCCATAATCTACCTTTCAGCAGCAAGAAGTTCGAATTGGAGGATGTTCTTGACCAAGAAAAACGACCAAAGGCACCAAGGGAGGTCCTCTCAAGTTAGTATACCCCAAGCTTGATGGCAAACAAATCTTGTTAAGAAGAAGTAACACCAAAATCACTCAAAACCCTCCTATAGATGATGTTGCTACCTTGAACCTTTTGAGAGAGAGGAGAGAGTCTTTTGCAAGTTTGCATGTATTAAGATGGATGAGAAATGAAGTCTTCAAGACTAGTTATGATGTGTGTAGTTTACAAGGCAAAAGAACCAATGAATAAACAAAGGGGGGCGAAAATTGATTTCAAAAGGGGTTTCCCTCTTTAAATCAAACACACACATATATTAAACTAGTCTTGTAACTAGTTATACAATTAACCATTTAATTGTATAAGTTATATACTCTCATTATTATTTGGTGTTATCTAACTTATTTAAATAACACTTCAAATAATATTATTGAACAAAATATTCTAATAAGTTGTTCCTTCTCATATGCAACTTATTTAGAAAACCCATTTTCTAAATTGGTATAAATATTTAATTGCATGATCATATCATCAATTAAATATTAATTGTTGTTTGCTAAGCTTGTTATTGTGTATAACCCGACTTGGATCATAACGTACTAACCGCATCAATATTCTACGTGTCTTGGGCATATAGAATTCTACAATCTC
>BJCO01001796.1:0-14652 GCA_018326465.1 Flaveria floridana
TTCCGGCAAAAGAAGTGACTCCGGCGACATCTCCGCCGGAAGAGGTGTCAATTTGGGGGATCCCATTACTCTCCGACGAACGAAGCGACGTCGTTCTGCTGAAATTCCTCCGTGCAAGAGACTTCAAGTTGAAAGAAGCATTCACGATGCTGAAAAACGTGATCGCATGGAGAAAAGATTTCGGAATCGAATCACTGCTTGAAGAAGATTTGTAGAGAAATTAGGTTAGGGTTTTTTTTTTGTGTTTGTTAGGCATTTAAGTCAAAGAGAGGTAACAGGTTTTTACATGTTGGATGCCACATCACCATTTTACTGCCATGTTGGAACGCCACGTCACCAGACCCTAACGGTGTTAAGGGTCTGGTAGACGAAAACCTATGACAACCAATAACATATAACTCTGAACCTATAGTTACCAAATTGAAAGTTGAAACCTTTAGTTACCAATTAGCAATATTTGGAACCTATGATAACCAATTTTCCTATTTTTTATAATGAAATTCAAAAGTATACACACTTTGGACAAGTTTAAAAACTTTAATATATAAAATTAAGTTCATGTATTTTTTACAAATTGAGTCACTTTCATGTACGAAATTTTGCTTGAGGATTTTTCTTTTTTGTGTGAAAAGTGAAAGTTATATTGGCTTTTAATGATATTAACTCTAAAAACATCAAATATGAAAACTTTCACAGAACTGTATAAAGTATAAACTGCTAGTTTAATAAATTATTCTTAAGACTTAAAACTCAAAAATAACTACTAGTAACATATTACACTTTCAAAGTCCAGTTTACACAGGTCCACTCAGCTCATATTATTGCCATGCAAATTTCTCTAAGCGACAATCTCGACATGGTCTGCTTAATTTTACTTCATTTTTACCAAACACTACCCACAAACCGACCCACAAATGAAAACAGGGAATAAAAACAACTGCACAAAAGAATAAAAACGACGACAAATATGCTAATAAAAAAATATAAACAATATTAAGGTGCAATCATCTAAAAAATAGTAGTCTTGGTGAAAAGAACAGGTTCATATATGCAACAGAGAACTAAAAAATATGCACTGGCCAGGTTTAGCAAGGATATGAATATATGGTGGATGCTTAATTTGAATTTGGGAAGAACAGTTTGTTCCAAAGAGGGAACTTGAATCTTAATCTTTTCCATTTGATTCTTGCCAGGAATGGGTGCAAGCCGAGTATATGTTCCGGCATGAAATCATGTCTTGTCAATATACCAACCACAGGCAGTCCCTGCAAGATTTCATAAGTGGCATTTTTTACTTCTTTTTTTTGGATATATAATTGCAATATGCAGAAGAGATTTACAACTTCTCATTTTTCATTTTGTGGGTCTAAGTTGTGTTTTATAAAAATAAATGGATCAACTCCAGTTGTGTTTTACAGATAACAGGTGAAAAGATAATAGCTAGTAATAGCACATGTGTATATATTATTGATGTTTATCTAGTTAATTGTAGATAATATTTGTTCCCTAGAATAGAGGGATTATATTTGTATATAAATCATATGTGATCAATGAGAAGGTCAAGGAATTACATTCCAATATGGCCTCCTACTGTCAAGAGGTCAAGGTTCTTGTGGATCAGCTTGCTAATGTTGACTCTCCTCTCTCCGATGAGAAGATGGTCGAGCAACTGCATGATTACGTTACGGGGTTAAACGAACAATACGAGGGAATTGCCATGCTCCTCTCCACCCTCAAACCTTTACCATCCTTTCACGAGGCCCGATGCGCGAATACGACCGGAAAGTGAACATGTCGTTACACGCATCTCAAACAGCTGGAACAGCCCTCCATGCGGCTGTCAACAAAACAGAAACCTTGTCTTCGAGACCGCCAGACCGTCACTCGGATGGTGCAGCAGATCGGGGTTGGGGTAGGGGCCGCTCCAGGGGACGTGGTCGCGGAAGGTCTAATGGCAGAAACTACTCAGGCATGGCAGGGGTCAACAATTCTCGGCCCACACTCAAGGTAATGTGCCCGGACAGTGGGTTTTCCAACCGGCATGGTGGTCCTCTACACAAAATAGCCCGTCGATGTCCCAACCCCCCTGCCCGTACCCTACAAACTCTCGCCCATCACCCACTCAGGCACCGGGCATACTTGGTCCCAGACCTTCTTAGGCATACTCAGCGGGACATGCTCCCACCGACATTGAACAAGCTCTCTACAACATGTCCCTAATAAATCCTCCCGAAACACCTTAGGCCATGGATAGTGGAGCCACGTCTCACATGACAAATCAAACAGGTAACTTCTCGTCTTATTTTAATAATTGCAATAATCGTAATATTATCGTTGGAAATGGCCAAATGGGTCTACCACACCCCTTGTTGGACAAGGCAGCCAGACCCTCCTACCCCCTTTCCCACCACTCAAACTAACCAATGAACCAATGTCCTTTACGCACATAACCTAATTCACAATCTTTTATTTGTACGTCCTTTAACCACCGATAATTGGGTTTCCGTTACATTTGACCCTTTCGGTTTTTCTACGAAGGACCTCAAGACGCGGACCCCCATATCCTCAGATGCAACAGTACAGGTGATCTCTACCTTCTCACGCCACAAATGCTATCCAAAGTCACCTCTCACTCGGCAAATGTGGCGATTTCTCAAAAACTGTGGCATCAACGTCTTGGTCATCCCGGCTCAACTCCCGTGCACTCTCTCAAAAAATCGTCTTTTATTTCTTTTTCGAAGAATAATAAAAACATTTGTGAACCATGTATTGTGGGGAAAAGTGTTAAACTCCGTTTTATTAATTCTTGTAATTGTACTTTTTCTCCTTTTGATATTCTTCACAGTGACCTTTGGACCTTAGCAGTTTTGAGTCCCGGGGGTCACCGCTATTATATCTTATTTATTGATGATTTTTCTGACTTTCTTTGGACGTTTTCTATTAGTAGAAAATCACAAATATACTTCATATTTTGCCATTTTTATAACCTGATTCATACTCAATTTGAAAAACGAATTAAACAATTACAATACGATAATAGTAAGGAATACGTAAACAATTCCTTTAACCAATTCTTCACCCATCACGGTATGACTCTCCGCTATCGTGTCCCTACATATTCTCCCAAAATGGCAAAGCGGGACGAAAAATCCGCACAATTAACAACATGATTCGCATCCTTCTCGCTCAAGCAAACCTTCCTAACACCTTTTGGCATTATGCCCTCGAAACCGCCGCATACCTCTTAAACATCCTCCCGAACAAACCAAACAACTTCAAAACCCCCACCACCGTCCTCTATAACCGCTTTCCTTCATACGAACATCTTCGAGTGTTTGGATGTCTCTGCTACCCTCTTAAACCCTCCACCACTATTCACAAACTACAATACCGCTCTAACGCTTGTGTGTTTCTCGGTTACCCTCCCAATCACAGGGGTTATCGGTGTCTCGACTTAACCACTCGACAAATCATCACTTCCCGACACGTGATTTTTGATGAAAACACCTTTCCTTATGCCAAGAACCCGACCCCTGTTTCTGATCCCTATATGTTCCTATCCAACCCTCCTCACCTAACCATATAGGACAATATCCAACCTCTAGGCCACAACCACACCACTACCACTCACGGCCCACCTCACTCTACAACCCCCCTCGTTCATCGGCCCAACCTTCACACCAGCCCTCTACCAACGCGGCTGACCCTCCTACTGCCAATCACCAGACACAGGCTCCCTCCAATATGCCGGCAAACAACCCCACCGATCCCACATCCCCTTTCACTTTTACCTATTCCCGACGACCGAAAACTCATCACCCCCGCCAACCCCACCCTAACCCACGGGCAATCATCACGCTGCACGCAACCAGCCTCAACCACCACCCACGACCCGAACCATGCGTACCCGCGCCATGGACGGCATATTCAAACCCAAACCTCAATTCAACCTTCATAACTCCACCATCGAGCCTTTACCGAAATCACCCAAGGATGCCTTGTCCTCACCAGATTGGCGGAACGCCATGACAAACGAGTACGATGCACTTATTCATAATAAGACGTGGGAGTTAGTCCCACGCCAACCTCACATGAATATTATTAGAAGCATGTGGCTATTCCGTCATAAGTTTCGCTCTGACGGATCTTTGGAGCGCTATAAAGCGCGTCTGGTTTGCGATGGTCGGGGCCAACGGTTGGTGTTGACTGTGGAGAAACTTCAGTCCGGTTGTTAAACCGGCAACGATACGTACCGTTTTATCTTTGGCGTTATCACAGTCGTGGGCGGTCCATCAACTTGATGTGACAAACGCCTTCTTACATGGACATTTAAATGAAACAGTATAGATGTATCAGCCCATGGGTTTTAAAGACAAGATGTATCTGGACCACGTTTGCCTACTAAAGAAGTCTCTTTACGGTCTTAAGCAGGCTCCCAGAGCATGGTACCAACGATTTACTGATTTCGTGCTCTCGTTGGGTTTCACACAAAGTAGGAGTGATAACTCCTTGTTTATTTACCACCATGGTTCGGACACGGCATACCTATTGTTGTATGTTGATGACATCTTATTAATGACATGCTCTGACACGCTTCGTCTCCATCTCATGGATAGGCTCGGGTTCGAATTTGCTATGAAGGATTTGGGTCCGGTGAGTTATTTTCTGGGAATATCGGTAAAACGAACGGGTAATAAGATGTTCTTTCTCAGCAAAATTATGCTCGAGATATCATCAAACAAGCGGATATGACATTTGGCAAGCCCGTTGCTACTCCCGTTGACACTAAAGGAAAACTCAGCTCGCCAGGCCCAGAATTTGAAGACCCCTCGCTCTATAGAAGCTTAGCCGGTGCATTTCAGTACCTTACCTTTACGAGACCCGACATCTCTTACGCAGTCCAGCAAATTTGCATGTACATGTATTCCCCTCGTCTTCCACATTGGGACAGCCTTAAAAGAATAATTCGGTATCTTCGAGGCACCTCAGACTTCGACCTTACACTAGGACCGACCGCCTCTCCCATGCTACGGGCATACACCGATGCTGACTGGGCAGGTTGCCCTGATACACGTCGATCGACATCCGGGTATTGTGTATATTTCGGGAACAATCTCCTCTCTTGGTCATCGAAACGCCAAACCACCATCTCTTGATTAAGCGCTGAGGCTAAATACCGTGACATTGCTAACGTTGTTGCTGACATTTGCTGGATTCGCAACCTCCTTCTTGAGCTTCATCGTCCTCTCGCTCGAGCATCCATTGTCTATTGTGATGATATTAGCTCGATCTATCCTTCTGGCAATTCGATTCAACATCAGAGGACGAAACATATCGAGCTTGACATACACTTTGTCAGAGAACAAGCATCGGGGGCTGGTCCGAGTATTACATGTCCCGTCTAAATACAAGTTGTTGATATCTTTACGAAAGGCTTACCAAGGGCGTTGTTTGAAGATTTTCGATCCAGTCTCACCCTCCGTGAGCCTCCGGATTCGACTGCGGGGGTCTAATAGCACATGTGTATATATTATTGATGTTTATCTATTATTGATGTTTATCTAGTTAATTGTAGATAATATTTGTTCCTTAAAATAGAGGGATTATATTTGTATATAAATCATATGTGATCAATGAGAAGGTCAAGGAATTACATTCCAATAGCTAGCTACAAAGAAAACATGTCAAACAAGTTACAGTGAGTCTAAGTTGAATTCAAATGCTTGCAACCCCCTAAACTACTTTATTTTTAAGATTAGATTACTAATTCGATAACATGGTTTGTAATTCTACATATTATTTTGTTTATAAATTAGAAATGAAATAAAAAAAGGTGTTGACGGGTCAGCTAGACCCAACAGAACCAATTTATCCTTTTACCCAAACACAAAAAAATTATGATAATATGGGTTTGTTCTAGTAATGGGTTGGACAACTTGCATAAACCAAGATAAAAATCTTAAATGGAGCAATACAGGTTATGTATTCTTCTAGCTTAGTAATTTTTTCTTGAGACGTTTTTTTTTCCTCTTTAGAACTAAATCTATAGTTTCTCTTCGATGTTCAATTTAAGTACATTTCTACAACTATGTGCAAATGTGAAATGTAAAACCATAACACTTAAAACACACTTGTATTTAGCTAAAGTGGGATTTGATGAAACCATTTGTAACCCTAACCAAGTCACACCCCCATTAGTAGAGGCGGCAATTCCAACGATTTTCTTATCAAGTGTTTTATCGAAAACGTAAACAAGACACAAGTCAAATAGGTCAATCATGGTCAAACTAGTAAAAAAATCGCCCAAAATCTACTTTATAGCATACAACCTCCCAAATCATTTTTATTAAAATATTTAGGTTACCACTGTAATCAAACTGTTTTTGTTATGACAGTTACCAAATTAATTATTCATACCAAAATTAGAAAAAAAAAATGAGATACCCAATGTGACTCCACCAAGAGATGCTAAAATAGCCAATTCAACCCGTTAAACAACCCGCCCATCTTGCTAACTATTAGGAACGAACTATACAAGATTGAGCTTACCCCAGAAGTCTTGGGCACCACCAATAAGTGTCTTAAACCGACTCCCCTGAAAAGTGTAAGGGCCTTCGCAAGTGACATGGTCTCAACAACAGTATAAGGTGAAGCATTAGTGAAAGGATGCAAATCAATATACATCTCCATCTCTTCTTCATTCAGTTGAATATCATCAATCGTTTCTGCATTTCCAAGACCCTGTTTTGCAAAATCATTTGATGAAAATTGCTCTATACCATCCACATCCATTACAGTTGGAGTCACATGAAAAGCCTTCTTCTTCAATAATGTAATAAGATGGGATCGAAGAATCAGCCCGTATAAAACTGGTGCTTCAGAATATGGTGGCTCATCAACTACAGGAAACCCGTTGTGACCCGTTGTTTTGAGAACATGAACAATATTAGCAACGAGCTCAATCCCATTGAATACACGAAGTGGACCCGAAACAACATCACTAACGGTTAGCTGCCTCATGTATGGTTCGGCATGAGTTTCTAAATAAGGAAACCCTTTAAACTTCATTATTTGGTCGTAAATATTTCCGTTAAAAGCATCAGCAACGGTTTTAGAAACCAGAAGAACCAACATTATAAGTGGTAGTAACAGTAAGTTGTTGGTTAATTCTAGAAGAATAACACACAATGAAACCGTCATTCTCATTGATCCACCAAGAAGTGAAGCAGCACCCAGAACAGCAAATAGCCCATCGTTAAGATTAGAGGTCGACCCAATTAAAACCCCAACAAGGCGTCCATAAGATGCACCTGTTACAATTATTGGTATGAAAAGACCCACAGGGGCAACAATACCATAACTGAAGATACTGAGAAAAAAACAGGTGATGAAGAATATTAGAACTGATATGGGGTGAAACTCGGTGTCTGTGTCCTTGCTAAATAGGTTTTTAATTGCATCATCGTTTGTGTTGAAGAAAAGACTTGCTAGCTCGTTATATTCACCAGGTTGGCATTGGAATTTCTTAAAGTTTCCAGATCGGCCAATGGTGGGACATGGTTCAGATGCGCTAGCTGGACAAGGCAGGCATGGTGCAAACCATGGTAATCCAAATAAAAGACAGGAAGTGACAATTGAAACCGTGCAAGCAAGGAGTATTTTGTAAGCAGTGCCTTTCCTGGAGCAGAAAAAGTAAGAAAAAAAGAATTAATTATTATTTTTTAATCGTAACTAATGCCTTAACTAATTATAAAATGTGAACAAAAAGCCTTTGCAGGTCAACTCAGCCCAATTCAACATGCATTAAAAACATAATCCGTTTTAACATGTACTAACAACATGACCTGTCTCAACCCGTGACCCAGCCCACCCATCTTGCCACATCTAATAAATATATTTTCATATAAAGACGTATCATACTCTTAAATCTTGATATACCAGAAAAGCAAAAAATTAAAGCAGATCGATTACATAAAGCCAAAGAGAGAGCTTACTCATTGATTAGATTGTAAAGTCGAAGAACTTTACCCATTAAAAAATTGTACAGAGCCCCTGCAATGCCCCCAATGACTCCAAGTAGAAGAGCTGGGGGCACATCGATGAGATGATAGGTTAAATCTGCCGAGGAAACATCAAACATTATTAAACCCCCAGTCCCAAACAATCCACATTTTCCACTGAAGCATATATCACTTAGACCCCTAAGCAATATTGCAACAACGGCAGTTGTAAAAAACGCTCTCCACAGAAGGGCACTTCTCCACCTGCACAACAACACAAAGATGTAAAAATGTGATCATTTGAGAATTTATATGAAATCATATTTCTATGTTTTACCAAGATGCCATTTCTTCAAGAGCAAAAAGTACACCACCCACAGGGGCACGAAAAGCAGCAGCAATTCCAGCAGCTGATCCACAAGTTACAAGATCACGTCTGTCTCTATCATTATTGAAAAATCTAAACCATTTCCATGTCAAACCGTATTTCTTTGATCCACCCTGGCATGTTAAAGCTGCAATGCATGCACCAGTATGCACCATGGGCCCTGCCTTGCCGACATTAAGAGATGATGACACGGCAGCAATAGTGCCAACAATCTGTCAACAAGTCCACTTACCTAACATAAGTTATTATATATTTTAAGAAACAGTTAATGAGAAATAAAACAATTCAAATCACCTTAATGAATAAAGTTTTAAATGAGAATATGGCAGGGGCATCAACACCATTTAGGTAAACCTTAACTTCAGGAATGCCTGATCCTGTAGTCTCTGGTGCTATTAAAGTTGTTATCAAAACAGCAAACAAGGTAAGACCCAAGTTTGCAGCTGCAAATATGAGAAATGCTGCCAAGTACCTGTGACAAAGTGTACAGTACGTTATTTAGAGCATATGGAAGTGTATATAGTTTATGGTTCTTGTGATTAATAGAAGTCAAATTCTATAAAACAGTGAATGAAAGAAATTCTAACCTGTTGGCGAGCATCATATTGGAGGTGATGACAAACTTTACACCAGCAATGTTCTCAATTGCTAGATTATTGAAGAAGCCGATGAGACTGACCACAATACCAATAACAAAACAAAGGATCCATTTCAAAGATATATACTGGAATATCTGGAATTTACTTCTACTACGCCAATCTTGCTTGAAGACATCATTCTCTATGATCCTTAAACAAAGAAAACAAAAAAATAAATAAATCAGCAAAACTAGTTGGCAACATGTCTCCTGCTCTTAGTATGTTTGCTTGTAATGCTTAATGAGGAGATACTATAATTTCAAGTAACAAGTCACGGTCATGTTGCCGGTGGCGGCTAGTGGCAGTGGTGGTAAAGCAAGTTTACACTACCCAGTTTTCATTTATACTTTGTTTTTCTTCAACCTAGAATGACCAAGAAAAATACACACAACCCAACTTGACCCAAGAAAAATATATTAGAGACCCAAACTAATCCAAATTTAATTGTTTGTGTCCATATCGCCAAGTAGACTCATGCCCATACCAATCATCTACAGTATGCTTAGGTACTACTAAACAACAACATGAAGTATGAATTTAACAGAAAAGAGCTTAGTGATCACTTGAGTGACTTAAGTTGATAGAACATTCGGGTACATATAAGACAGAGTATAAATATATCTGAAGTGGGTTCACTTGGCATATTCCATTAACTACAGTTTTATTCCCATTTGGATAGTAATATGAGGCTTGCGTATGTATGTGTGAGGAAAGATAGAAGATCTTTGTTATCACCCATATGGTCAGTATCATCTGAATCAACTATCAAAAGACCAAGAGAATGGTCTTGAATAATGCAGACAGAATAAAACCATGTCACTGGTGATTGTACATATGATACAATGATACATTGAAAAGACTGGAATTTAAGATAAGCACCATAACTGGCAAATGTCATGTACACAAAAGCCTGAACAGCCATCAATGGTGTGGAAAGAAAGAATAGCTATACGACTACCGTGCTTCCTCCAACATGGTGTTCGTAAGATGACCAGTCTCGCACAAAAGTTGCACAATAATCAGTTGTTCTTGGGCCCTTTACTGTTATTTAACACAAAAGTAGAAGGGACTGGAGTAGAATTTGTAAAACTGCAAACAACATGGGTTCCAATAATATTTCATAACCATCTTAAGGAGTCCTTATAGCTAACGAGGTAACAAGTGGTCAAGATCTAATTTCAAGCAACATAATATTTTGCTATTTCATCCAGAAAGTACAGGAATCAAGTTGGGTATTTCTCTTTGTGCAGTTTGTTTGGCAGGAAAGCTAATAATTGTCAGGAATAAAAGCACAAACTTTCCCGTATATAACTACATTTAAATACTGCTTTCATCCTACATGTTTTCTGCTTTCATCCTACATGTTTTAAATGCCGCACACAACATAATAAGTCTTAGAATGAGTCAATCAAATGTCACACAGATCATGACGTAACGAATATATATCATCAACCTCATTTATCCTATGATCAATTTAATTTTGCCCATCGAACCTCATATTTTAATTTTTCTATAGCAATAAAATAGGCACACAGAAAGTAAAAGGGTGATATGACAGAGCACCAACCATGGGCAACTTCTTTCAATATTGTGGTACCAAACAATCCTGTACTAGAACGAAAAGACAAGTTAAATGGTTGTGGCCAGCGTGCAGAACGGTGTTATGGTAATATGTTATGGTCCCATTTTTGTGATTGACACATTCTAGATAACTACTAAAAATTAAAAGCACGATAATCTTCACGTTCAATAATCAGAAAAACATCCTAAATACAAGCACTAAAATTAGATAACTATGGTAGCTCAATACAAACACACAACCAGTCACGTTACATTCAACCCCGTCATAACCACGTGCCCCGAGACAATGACATACAGACGCAAACGATTCAAAACAAATTCTAAACCAATTAACGTGTAGGGTGGTGCGTGAGTCGATTGATGACAATTATTCTCTAGGTTTTGATAGCTAGTGTAAAACCAACACTCAGATAAACCACCAGAAAGATGGTCAAACCACGTGACCGGAGTCGAAGCCCGAAAAAAATGATCAGCAGAATTTTAGGTCTCTAGAACATTCAATTGAACGAAAATTTGGTGTCCTAAATCATCATACGAACACCAATCAATTATGATCCTACTGATTCATTACTCATTACATAATTCATCCTAACAGAGTAACAGCCTCTAGATGACTACATTCATTCTAAACTCTGCTTAATCTCTTGTTGATTATAGGTGTCCTGTAACTCAATACAAGCACAAACTAGCTTGATTTAGTTTGTGACTTCCGATTATAAAACTTAATTAACAAACACACGAGGAAAAGAATCAATTCTGCAGTATAACGCCAAAAATCACGAACCTCAGAGAAATCTAGTGAAAGATGAATAGAGCAGTGTTGAGTAAGCCAAATCTAAGTGTATACTTAAGGTTTGAATTGAATTAGAGAGTGAAAGAAGAAAGTTTACTCGTAGTCGAGACTCTCGATGAGGCAAGGGTTGGAGCCGACGATGGCGATCTGAGAGGTGGTGTTGGAGGCGGAGCGGCGGAGGTGGAGGAGCGGAGACGTGATCGACTCTTCGTCCGGTGGTCCATTGCCGATGGAGATGAAACCGTTCGACATGCTTCACGTCGTCACTGGTGTCTGATTATCCTCCCTCATCAGGAATCTCATGTGATAATAACAAGGCGTATTTTTTTTTTATTATTTTTTTTAGATAACATTAAGGGGCGTTTGATAAAACTGACTCAGTAAGATCTGACTGTGTCAGAAGCTGACACAGTTAGAAGTTCTGACTGAGTTTGCATCTGACTGAAACTTGACTGTTTGATTCAGTATCTGACTGACTCTGCTGAATGATAAAAATAATCATATTGCCCCGAACTTTTGACTGAGTTTTATTTTAACTAATGTCGTGTAATCAATAAAAATAACTAAATGTTTAAAAAAAGCATTATAGCTTAAAATTTAACATGTTATACAAAATTGAAAACCAATATTTGGTAAAAATAATGTTACACCAATGTACCCCACATATAAAATTGAAAACCATGTGAAACAAACATAAGGTCATAGGCGGCAGTTCAAACAGTCCCGAACTAAACCTTATCCCTAAATTCAAACAGTCCCGATTGGATCTGTGCTCGGAGGTGGGCCGCCGGAGGGAGGAACGCGACGGAGGGAAGGCGCCGGAGGGAGGAACGCAACGGAGGGAAGGCGATGGAGGGAGGAGCGCGACAGAGGGAGGAGCGGGCCAAAGAGAGAAGCGCGGCGGAGGAAGGGGGCGGAAGGAGGAGGGCGGCGGAGGGATGGCAGTCGGTGAAGAGGAGAGGGTGGAGGGGACCGGTATGTGAAGAGGAGAGGGTGGATGGTTTTGGTCAGTGAAAAAAATATAATGGTCTCGGTCAGCAGCTTGGGACCTGGTCAGTCACCAGTTCGGGAACATCAAACGCACTGACTGGCTGACCTAGTCAGCCAATCAGCAGTCAGAAGCGTGGTCAGCCCTTTCAAACAGCCCCTAAATATTTGGTTAGGATGAAGTGTCCAAAACTTTATTGAACTTCGATTGAGGGTTCAAGTCTCGTCTGTAATAATAAAAAAAAAGGTTTGAAATTGAGTTAGAGGGTTTTTCTCGTCTAATGTGGATTTCTTAATAAGGGTACGTAGTCTTAGATTCGAACAGAGGTATGAGCTTCTCTTTGAATAAGCGTTAGTCTAGAGTTCTAATGTTTCGTGCTCGATATGTGAAAATGATCGAGTGTGTTAGTAGCCCGTCAGTGATTCAAAAAACCTTTAAAAATATAATACTACAAAAATCAAATCGCAAAACATTTGTTTTTTTATATATATGCTTAAAGCGGAAGCTAAGTCAAACATCAAATACACTATTTATTTATCATTAAATATATTTTTTCCAAAACATATTAGTTGAGACTGATATTTAAAAACAAAAAGACTTTTTTACGGTACGAAATATATAATGTTTACCTATTTGTTCTTATTTTGCAAATTAGATTTTAATTATCTAAACTATCATCAATTTGTCAATTTTATCGAATGTACTCATAGCTTTAACTTTTGTTGCCAGAGGCAATCACGGTAGCATAATCATCAAATATTTACATTTGATTTCTTTCGATTTCACTAATACTGATAATTATATATGAAATGGGAAAACTTAATAACGAAATCAAATGGAATGTAGAGCAAATCTACAATTATTATGCAACTAGGTTACATGTAGTGACTACAATGAAAGTTAGGAGTATCATTAGTAAAATTTCCAGTAGGACAATTAGCGGTCAATTGGTCATAATTTAGATTTGTATTATACGAGACCCTTCTCTGATTTGTATCGATTTTACTTCTGCAATTTTATGTGATCTAGTAAGGTTTCATCTCCCTTTCTTGGTCTTGGTTGACTACATTACTATGCATGATCTGTTGCTTTTGCGATGCTTTTTTTTTATTTTCAAGATAAAGAGTTAATTTTGCATTTTTTCCATTATTTTATATGCTTTTTTTAGTGTCTCATTGCTATTTTAGAGCGAAACTTGATAAACCAAATCTTAAATAAAGTGATAAAGAAAACCAAAATATTTGTTTTTTAAACCAGCTAGTAAGATTATAACATGTGTCAAGATAGTGAAAAGCCACCAAACTTGTCAAATATGGTGTGTATAATTTAGTGTTATATAATAGATATAAGTAATTAACCCTTGAGTAATAAATATGCACCATATTCATTGAGTTGGTGTTAAATCGTAATACGTAATTTTGCTAAGATGATAACATTTTTGGAATGGTGGCCTTTTGTTTTAGATGATGGTGGTCCAACCTCCGGGGCTCCACGTTTTCAACATGGATAGATGTGGACAAAACTAGTGACTCATTTATATATTCTTAAAATATTACCAGCCACACCATCACTATCATAATTGAATTATTATTGATATTATTGTTGTTGTTTCTACTTTCTAGCATCTCCGATCTAAAACCTTGAAAAGAAAATACAATCATGTTCACATTCTTAAAAACACTTTTTTACATCTCCACATCAACATCACTTTTACATGTACCGTACGTAACCAAACTAGTTTTATACTAAATTATTCTTTTATGTTGAATTTTCTTTAAAACAATAAAATATATACTTTAGTAATATATTAGAGCAAATTTTAAGAAAATTTGAAACTTGAATTTCAGAATATAAATATAAAAAGTTAAAGATCACATAAATTATATAAAAAACTATAAACAATATAAGATTTAAAAAAGCTAAAAAGAATTAAGAGTTAAGACCCCACCATCTCTTCTAGGTCCCGCCCCTCCAATACCCTCTAAAGAAAATTTGATGTTGTCTGTTTTTTCTACAACAAGATCTTTACAGTCTACGTACCACATCTGCAGACATCTGCATGAGAATTGGTGGATCAAACGTCTACAATCTGCAAAAAAATATTCATAAAGCCACAAAAATACATTTTATTTAAATCATTTATTCCACATTTTTAGTAGCTACAAAACCATAAAAATACATTTTATTCCACCCGGATGGTGGGTGAAGGCGGATGGAGGTGGAGGCGGACGGTGGTGGAGGCGGACGGTGGTGGTGGCGGACGG
>BJCO01001797.1:0-13517 GCA_018326465.1 Flaveria floridana
ATTCACTTCAGTTAAAACATGAATATGTACTAACTTTGATAGCTCACCATCGACATTTTCTAAAGCCTATTAGTTTCCAATTTTCGGTCAAAACCATTCTATAGATACACCAACGCACATGTATAAATGTGTTACCTATAGAAAAAGATCCACCTTATTAACCAAATATATGTCATTTAAGCATTTGGGGTTTCTAGACCATAACCAAAAGCAAACAAAAAAACCTTTGTACTTGTGCTAATGCATTATTCATAGTACCCTACAACCAAAAGCAAACAAAAAAAACCTTTGATCCAACCATCTATCTTTTAGAATTATTCATTTTCCAGATTGTACAGAAACATTTGTACTTGTGACCAAAAATGGTGCTTCTTTAGAACCATTCAACATTCTCATATAGTTATCAATCAATCAGTACCTGAGAATTTGTATAAGGGAGACTTAAATTCTTAATAGAAAAGATGCAAGAGCTAACAGTGGAAGCAGTTGGATGAAACCTATAAATAGTTTACAAACACAATTGCTAGTTTGATAAACACAAAAGCAAGTAAATAAAAATTTCAAATTCACACACAAAAATTAAAGAATTATAATAAAACCTCTTAAAATTATCGAGGACGACGTCGTTAGACTTGTTACAAGTAAACAAACACAACTGAAATTTGTATCAATAACATTCACCCACAATATCTATTTGTGTATATTAAAAGTCATGTTACTGACCTCAATTGGACCATGGTATAGCTAGCTTTGCGAAAGATAAATTTGAAGAAACTTGATAACATCATCTCTACTGTACCAAACTGTTACTTGAGCCCATTTGGTGTCTTGAATTAAGCGATTACAAGATAGACTAAAAGAAACAAACATCAGCAAAAAGCATTAGCAATTTATACTTAGACTTAGGTCGATACAACCTCAACGACAAATCACTTTACACTCTAAGTTGTTGCACAATCATATGCACAAGTTATGATAACCGAATGACACTATAATATATATCAACAACTATGAGACTAAATTACAACTGAATGCTATAAGCATGGAAATAATAGATAAAGATACAAAGACTATAAACATGGAGAGAAGTGAAAGAGAAACAACTCAAAAGCTTGTATATCATTCATACATGCACCTCATGGTAAAATCCAGATAGGAAAAGTGGCCGAATAAGCAGATAAATGAGCAACCACACAAAAGTTCTCTTTCTTTTAGGGCACCCTCCCTTCTCATATATGTCACTGGAAATCTGGAATTACTCCTCAACAAAACTTTCACTTGATAATTAACATGAAGCCAAGAACATCATCAAAAGGAAGGCTCTTAATGATAGAATGTTGTTTAGCTGTAACAAAAGAGGGAAAATTAAAATTCTCAATTAATACTTCCTGCTTATGTTATGTAATATGGTCTATGTATGATTCAAGTAAATTGCTTAATAACAATATATAAAAATAACAACTGATTGTAGCATATAGATGAAGAGATTCAAGCTTCCATCATGTGAAATGGTGAGGCAAACTCACACATATGTATATCAACCCTACCACCTAAATATATAATAATAAAATCATGTTTTAATAATGTCATTTTTTAAATGCATTGATTTTGGAGGCTTTATGCTATGAAAACATAGTTTTGATCAGCATTTGACCCATTTCATTATGAGTTAATTCCTTTGCATCTTTGACTCGTTAAAGTAAAACATATCCTAATCAACTGAGTATTAAGTAGATGGATCAAAATTTTCAGCATACAGAAACATGTATGTATGTACAGGTAGCTAACCTGAATGAAATAAACTCTCATATCAACACAAACGTAAGTGGTCCTGAGTTTATATGTTGGGAAACTCTAGCATGGTGCATATGCAAGGAAATAGCAAGATTATATCAACAATTTATAAATATAATATTAAAGAAGATAATTTATATGTCATGTCTGATGATATATCTCAGCCCAAAATAGGACAAGGAGAGTATACATTGAGAAGAGAAGTAGTCACGAAACTTCCAGAAGCATCCAGCTGCAAACCTAACAACAAAAAGTTACAAATATCATGTTACTATCTAGGATTAGTGTTTTGAAACGACTTTTTGTGACTTGTAGTTTCAATAATTAGAGTTTAATGTTTGAATAAACTAAAGGTATAGAAAAAGAGAATCAAAATCAAATATCTTTGTCAAATATTTAAATTAAATGACTATAGGTGTAGAAAGAAAGAATGGCTTATCTTCATGTTTACACAATTAGAGGTTTGTAATAGCATTTCCAAATATGATGAAACGTCACTCCTTCCTCCCAAAAGAAAAATCATCCCCTAAAAAGCAATTTCGTGAACTTTTCCTTCATCATCTTCGTATCTGAAACTCCAAATTCTCACCCATTTTATTCAGTCAGTCTGACAAATGTGCAAGTCCAGGGTGCAATCGAATCAACAAATCATGAAATAAGAACAAACCTCATGAATAACAATGATTTAAGGTCACAATTACCTGTCTTCTGTCCTTCCTTCTGGTGGTTGAAGGATAAATATACACTCTGTTTTTGCAAGTTGATCTTATGAATTAGATTTAGGTTTTGAGGGCAGGACTATAATGGCTGCTTTTATAGAGGAAATGAAACGGTTATAGCCTTATAGGGAACCATCCCACGATGCTTCTAGTTTGTGCATAACTGCACCCTAAAATCCGCAGAACAAAGAAAACCGTCGGAAACCACCCCGTAACCGTCAAAACCGTCGAGTTTACACGGTCGGGATTTAATTTCAGCTTCATCTAACGACCCAGATTGATTCAACCAATGGTTACACTCACCGCTGGTAATATAATATATAATTCTTTGAAAAGTGATAGTAATTTAATTTGCTGATGGCACACAATTTTATGCTATCTGGTTTCTTCAAAATGATTAAACAAGATCATTAGACTTACTCTAATGATTCTCACGCATTGATGACGTGAACTGAAATGAATCGTTGACAACATCACCCCTACCTTGGCACTCACCGCACAAAATGCAAGGTGCAGTGAAATTTCACCACATTTGTTACCTCCTTCGCCACATACATTTCATACTTTTTTTTCTTTAAATATATTCTTCTGATGTAAAAAGATTATATTGGAACATCGAGTGAGGATCATACTAGAAAGTCAAAGATGAAGTGAAAAATATAATAGGACAATAAGATAGAGTGAAAAAATAAAACTGAGAAATAACCACTATAGATGATATTATTGTGACTTGCACAAGGCTAATGTTGTGCTCCTTGACGCTAGGGAACACCATCACACCCATAACCGGCAAGGTGGCCCCATTAACCTAGGCCACGAGGTGATGAACGTGAAGGATGTTCCGGCAACCCCACTTGAAGGTGACAAGGTGAATGATATATAACTCACCACCGCAATATACAACCAAAGTTATATAATGAAAAGAAAGATGCAGGGTGATTTTTTTCATGGTTTAGGAATCAAATAAGAAATCTATTGAGAAATCAAGAGAATATTTGTTTATATTTGGATTATAACATTCGCAACTCAATATCTCCTAAGCTTTTAGAACGACTAGTTTTTAGACCAGTCTAACATATTAGCATCATCAAAGCACCAACAAGCATCTTGATTGCCATATAATGATTGACTAGTTTTTATGAATTTCACGCCATATAAACCATCTGTCAAAATCAGCTTATTAACGGTTACCAGAATGACTGCTAGAAGATGGATCAAAATAATTAAAGATAACAAAAGTTCTAATGTCAATAACATCTTTATATCAAATTACAACATTATGATACTCAGCAAAGCATACAGATTACATAGTAGTAAATAGAACAAATATGCAGGTGTAGGCTATTAGGACTACAAACTCACCCCAGACCAGTCCAGTGTTTATTGTCTTCAGGGCAGACCTGCACCAGCTTCTTAAAAAGAGCTCTAGTTCTTTAGAAGCTGCATACTCATGATCCATAGGAAGTAGATGTACAATGATATGATACGATACAATAGAGTTACAAATAGTACAAATCCAAATGAAATAATAGAATCCTTCTATTGATATTAATACAGACAGCACAAAATGATATGAAATAATACAGCAATGCAAAATGTTTAATTTTTGATAGTCATGTTGGGTTGGGTTGACACCCCCCACCTCCCAAATCACTTTTAAATTAACAGCTAAAAAAGTTTAAAAAAATGACCCGCTTATACCAATTACCTTTTAAGCTATAACTTCTCTGCTTTACCTATTTGACCCATTAAAAATATAAAACACAACCCAAAGCCAAATTGACCAATTCTTAAGTAAACGGGTCAACAAAATTGACACATTTGAACTAAATACGATCCTCATTTGTCAAAAATAGCTTAATAATATATTAATTATTTTATTAGTTTCTTTAAATATATTGCTAAGATTGGAAAAAAAAGGACGAAAAAGGTGTTTAGATCCAACATCATGACCCTGCTCACTATGTCTTATCCACTTTACTGTAGTAAAGATCTGTCATACGATGACCAGTAACCATGTGAAAAAATCACTACTTCCATTTATTAATTGATTTAGTAGCAAACAGAAATATGTGATTTTGCCATGTAGATTCATTGGCCTATTTTGTTGACTTTAATACCAATAAAAAAGGTTTGCAAAGACTCGTCTACTGGCAGAATAAGAAATTAAAATGATTACTGAATAAGATCCAGTGTTCTTCTTTTCCTGTAACAAACATATGTTCCATGAAACTGCAATAAAAATGAGAAAATTAAACTAATATGGATCTTTGCTTTGTATTAAGAAACTTGCAGAACCTAGGATCAGCGATCTCTATAGCCTCAATTCAACTTCTTATTACCTCATCAATTTTGATTGCGAATCCCTCTGTTCAGAATTTTACATTTGCCAAAGAAGCACCTCAATAAAAATTTTCATTTCCCAATTTCATTACCATATAAGTAATAGTTTTCAGATGATACACCAACTTAACGATAAATCATGTTACTTGATATGCTATAATCCACAAACTAAATTTTTCTTTCCCATAATATTAGTAAAGAAATAATTGAGGATTCATTACACATATTACACTCATCCATGAATATGAATCATGTACTTGGTTCTAAGAAGTGTGCCTCAGGGTGAGGCGATGGAAGCAATTGCCAAAGCACCTAAGGGTGTATAGTGGGCACTTCTTGCACTTATAAGTCAAAATAGGACCGTTGCTCTAAAAGTGTAGAAAATAGCATCCTTTAGGACGTAATATGTAAAAAATACTAAAAGGATGAAGAGATTATGAATGGTTTACCGGATGAACAAGGCTGGTTTGAAAAAGAGATGATAGAGATGGCAGATGTGAATTTGCCATGTAAATTCATTAGCCTCGTTTGTCGATCTTAAAGCCATTAAAGAAGGAAAGCATAGATTCAACTGCTCGTAGTATACGAAATTGCCATTATTATCGAATAAGATCCAGTTCTTCATTCCCGCAGCAATCATTTGTTCCATGAAACTGCAATATAAATGAGAGAATTTTAGTATCTCGCTTGATTCTACAAATAAACTCTGTTTGACAACTATAAAGATGTCAAAATAAGATAAGAATCTTTAATTTGTAATAAGCAGCTTGTAGGACTTCTTACTGCCTCATCAATGTCGATCATGAGTCCATGTGTTCAGAGTTAAAGTTACATTTGCAAAAGAAGTAAGCACCTGAATGATATTCTTCATTTTCCTAATTTCATTACTATGTAAAAAGCAATAGTTTTTCGATCATAGACCAATTTCATGATACATCATGTTACTTGATATGCTATATAATCAGGAAATAAAATTTTTCCTTCCCATAACAAAGTAAAGAATATAACGAGTATTAATTACACATTATACTCATCAATGCATATGAATCACGTGCATCTTGGTTTTAAAAAGCGTGCCTAAGGCGTGAAACGATGGAGGCGACCACCAAAGCCCCTTAGGGTCTAGGGTGACGCTTCTTGGACATGCAAGTCAGAATTCGTATCCTTGCTCTAGAAATTTAGAAAATAGGAGGTCTAATATATGAAAATGACCAAAACAACGAAGAGAATATGAATGGTTTACCTGATATGTAAAAAGGTGAGAGTGATGTAGCTTTTGCTTGTACATAAAGCTTATTTGGTTGTACATAGAGCAACGCCTCACATACATGAAGCTCTCACCTCGCGCCTCGGCTTTTTGGAACTAAACGCCTCGAAGCATCTCGCACTAGTAAATATGGGCTCCGAATTCTGTCACTCACTAACAAGAAAATTATCAGTGGCTTCTCCAAACAAGATAATGCAAATATGAAGAGAAAGCATGTTTTTGTAAGTGATGAAATGTTCGGAGAAGATTTGATTAAAGCATGCTCCTTCCTTTTCACAAAACAATTTTCAAAATTTTCCATATTATTTGACTAGATACGAAGGGCTTGTAGCTAGCGGTATCAAGGTGTTAAGTATAGGTGTCCATCCTCAAGTGGTTGATGGTTCTAATCCCATGACGGACATCGTTGTAGATTTAGTCGGTTTAAAGGATGTGTGACTAGCTATTCTAAAAAAAAACGATTATATGTGAGAAAAGTGACATTTCGATTTTTGATAAGCTTTGAAATCAGAATTACTTTTGTGCCCCTTCCCAAAACATCACTTGAAATTTGTAACTTTGATCATGGTATGCAAGTTTTTGTTTCTGTCCTTAATAAAGAAAATGTTGGACATTTAATTAACAATCAAACCTTGCTTTTATACGCAGTGAAGAACTAAAACTGAAATATATAACTATACTTGTATCTAAATTAATGGGGAATGAAGCAAATAATAACTAATAGATGAATATGATAATAAAGTAATAGCTTAACCATGGTAGCTCTTAGATGTAAGTGAACAGAGTGAAGATATTCACACATCAATGGCAGTACAATTTAAAACCAAGTATACCATGCCTTTTAAGAGTGGATCTGAATTTATAAAAGACAACTCACATATACCATGCCTTTTAAGAGTGGATCTGAATTTGTTTAATCTATGGACTATTGTGAGTATCGGCTTCTATAAAAATGCAAAGACTATAAACATGTAGAAACCAAAGCCACAACATAATTACTGCTTAGTACACAATATTATCATATATAAGAGCTAAAGTTATTTATACAATATCAACTTGGAAGCGGAAAAAGATACAAGCATTTATTGGCATCATAAACTCTCTAACGAAATGTTTCTTATAATAACAATACAAAATTACCTTTCTTATGACTTTCTAGAGAAACACTTACAAAGTTCAAGTTCCCAAAACTTTGATGTGAGTCTAATTATTTTTTAAATTGCATAAATTGTTATTTTAGTATTACTACACTAGCCTATTTAGTATATTACTATCTTTAAAGTTTCACTATCTATAACACCAACAATCTATTTATTAGATAGGTTTAACTTTGATAGGAATTAGAGTTTTATTAGGAAAGATACTCATCTAAAAATCTATAAAAGGACTTTAAGCTTGTAACCATAATATGCTTGATTTTAATTATTTGATTGGGTATCTACCAATTAGGAGAGCTGATCAACCTCTCGAATGTCAATGAAAACTTTTGTTCTTTAATAATTTATTTTTTATGTTTTTATCATAAAAATGGACCCGGGGCTTATCACCTTCGATCTAGTATGTGTTGTTTATATCACAATAATGTGTCATTTTAATCTAGTATGTGATTATGTGATGGAATTAAAGCTTCAGTCAATACTTATTGCTTGTAATCTTTCATCTAACCATAAACAAAGAAACATCACCATGAAAAAGATCCGGTGAATCATATTGGCATCAACCTCGGATCATTTTTGTCAAACATGACAGAAAACATGTAATTAATAAGGTTAACCAATCAAGCAGATCATGGTATCGTTAAAGAAAGCAACAGATGGAAGAAAAAGTCTGAAACTCGGAATACAGGAAACAGAAATTGTTTTCACCAACACGACACATCTTAACTCTTAACCAGATATTAAGTTATATTTTATAAGTCAAGCAAAAAACCTGAGATGTTCCTAGCTGAGAGATTAGCTTAGGAATAGGAAACCATCTTATATATGTATGCATATATGTGTATATATCAAGAACTGCATCATGGCCTGAAACTTATTTCTGTGGTGTGCCACTCTCCTGTGACTTAACGCCAGAAGGAGACGCTGATGTGGATCCATGTGTTGATGAATGCTTCTTGGGATGGTCGAATACACAAGCAGGACCAAAACTACATATATCTAAATGTTCATAAAACAAGCATACCTTCTTCCCCTGTTTTCAGAAATATAACGTGATGAATATCACAGAAATTATATTTATGTGATATCATAGCTTCCTTTCGTAATTAAAAAAAAAAACAATATGCTATCATAGAAAGATTCATGGTTGAAATCAAATAAGAGGAACAATGCTTCAGGCCATTGATATCAACCAAGTAAAAACATTTGAACCAAGTCCAGAAGCCATAAGAGAGTTAAATGCTTACAGGTCTTATTGGCAGGCCAACATCATTGAGAACACAAGGCTCTATTTTTGGAATATAATCCTCAGCAGTTTCAACTTTTTGCTTGCATTTTGGTGCCTATTTATATCATAAAGTGATTATAGCATCAGATTGGTAATATATATCAACTTACACTTAGCAATGGACTGCCAACATATGAAAGAGTTTAAGATACAATAAAGGGAGATCAAAACATTACTGAAACTAAATACCAGGTATCAATGTATATATCCTTGCCAAGTAGACTGAGATGATTGGTTCTAGGTAAACGTACCTGATCCCCACTCGATGCGGATTTACGACGCAAATATGGGGACATGTTGACTCTTATCCGACCAAATGAAAGGTACGGTCCAGTTGTTTCGAAAGCTTCTTTGTGATTATTCATCGGTTCAGGATCTGAAACCATGATAGGATCAGGGTGGTGGAACTTACAGGATGCACCATAACCACACATACCAGTACGGAGGTAGAAAGAACAGTTCATCGTGCCCTGGTCAAGAAGATAATACAGTTTACTACAGATCATTTACCTCTAAATGTGTTCTGCAACTCTCTTAGATGGTTTAAACAAATAATTAATTGGCATGGAAGAAAAGATCAGAAGATATAAATTACCAATCTTTTTGGATAACCAAAAATGTTAAGTTGCAGGGGAGATTTTTCAGCCTCTGATTTGGAGTGATTGAATCTACAGGATTTTCCATATTTGCAAAGACCAGATGAATAAAACTGCATCATGTATGAAAAGGTAAACGGCATGTAAATCTTTAAAGGGACTCTCTTCCAACCTACAAAACTGCCTCAGTAAACAAAAGAGTCTACAAGTAGAGTACTAATTTGTTTGGATCATGGATTTGGTAATGAGGGAATAGACATAGGAATGATAGAGTGCTTTTGGTTTGAGGGTATGCGTATTTAAAACTAAAAATGAAACCTTTGAATTTAGGCTCCTCAAAACCCATCAAGGGGGTTGGGTATGCAAAACTCATCTCCATTGACATCCCACATTACTATTAAACCCAAAGCCATAGTAATTCCAATCTACCAACGAAACACCAAAACTGAGTATGATTCAGGTCTTCGAGTTTTAGTTTGGTTTTTGGGGTGAGACCAATGTGCATTTAAGACTTTAAGTTTAGTAGTGTGGCGATTTAGTTAGTTTTATGATGGGGACATCCAGGAACCAGCCACCTAGTGTACATATACTTCTTAAATTCGAAGTTTCTAGGATTTAGGACAGAGAGAAGTTTCATCTTCATCACAAATCTCATATGCTCGCACTCTTATCTTAGTCCTTCCTACCCTCACAACATAACACCTTCCCCTTCATCAGATACAATCAACACTTTGTGTGGAGCCATAAAGCAAAGCTTGATTCTACAAGACAGGCAGACAGCCACAAAGCTTTATTTAGATAATTAATACTTCAATTTCATTCAAAAGTTTGCTGTGATGATATTGTTCCCCTTATTAAAAAATCAGTTTCAGGGAAACCCTTATTGTTACAACCAATTCCACCTCAGTTAACTCAATATATTAAGATAAACACGCACAAATAGATGAATCTAAAATCAGAGGACTCAGTCACATGTACCTTACACGGAATCTGACTCTGGGGTATCTTCGACGAACTTCCAACACCATCTCCATAGTTTTTAGCCCAATCATCCTTCATAACACATAAACAAAACAAACACAAAAAACATAAATCTATTCCTCACAACAAACAAACACAAATTTATCAACGGTGAGGGTGGTCGCGAGAGTTAATACCATAATTTTCTTCAAAACAGGGTGATTGAGCTTGCACAATGGTCCGTACTTGCACATCATAGGGACGAAAACGGGTCGAATCGGGGACTGCATGCGACTCGGACCTTTTGAATCGTCTGAAAAAGCATCGATTTGGTTCGGATTGAGCCCTAGGTTTTGAACAGCCCGAAGCAGATCATCAGCTTCTGGTTTTTCGGAATAGAGGCGCTCCAAATCGCGAAAGAACTTTCGCATGATGCCTTCATCGCCGGTGGATTCCATTGATGGAAGAGAAACCCTAACGATGGTGGGATGAAGGAAGTGAGAGTGGAGAGTTGACGGTGAAGAAGGAAAGTTTAAGCTTCTTTGAATTGATTGCATGAACAAAAACCTTTTTGAGAGATGATAACTAAGTTGAAAATTAAATGGTCAAAGTGTATTTATGATCTACACGTCATATGTTAAAGAAATCCTCGATATTTAGACATTCTTTCGGTATAAATCAACACACGGTAGAATTTATACGGGTTGTATAGATCTATACGTATCGTATAAGGGGGTTGTATAGCCATATATATAACGTATAACCTCTGTGATAGCCCTTGAATGTTGAATTTTGTTATACGTATCGTATAAACATACATGAGGCGTATAGGGGGGTGTATAGGGCGATATAAAACTTATAGCCCTCCAACATCCCCTGAGTTTTCTCATATTTTTAAAGTCGACGGTCTTATACTCCTCGTATAGCCCTACAAAAAACGGTAGGGGTTGTCGCTTAATAAAGATGAAACCCTAAAAAAAGCTTACACGTATGAGTTCACTTCTATGATATCTTTTTTTTTTCTTTCTTGGACCGACAAATGTACGACATGTTTCGGATTATAAGTGTTATCTTAATCAGGTCATCTATCCGTTTTCTAGCCGGAACCGCACCCCCAACCCTCAAGTGGAAACATATAACTGGAAAATCATTTGACTCAACCATAAACATTTAACTCAAAGTAAGACCTTACGTATAATTTTTGTGGTGAGTTCACTCAATGATTTCTTTTTTTTTCTTTCTTTGAATGGAAAATGTACAACCACCGGATTATATGTGTTATCTTAATCGGTCCCATATATCTGTTTTTTAGTCGAACCGCACCCCCAACCCCATAGGAGGAAGCCTATACTGGAAAATCCACTAGCTCAGCCCTAAACGTTTAACTCAAAGTAAGACCTGAATCCGTTATCTTTATATATTTAATTTGAAAAATTAGAAATGTGATTTTTATTTATAGAATAGTGTAACATGTTGGTCCGGATGATAAATAAAACGTTAAAGAATTTTGTTAAGTGAGCAGAAATTGGTTATTATATATTCTCTTTAGAAAGAAAATAAATATAGTACATGAGCATACACATTAAAATACAGGGACCCTGTTATTTTATTTAATAAAACAAAAAAATTAATAAACGAGGCCTCACCAATGATATAAGTGGTAGAGTGGTTAAAGGGTTGACCTTGTGTACTAAGTGACCCAGGTTCAAATCCTACCGTTCCCATTTAAATTCTACGGCATACGGGTGAGGATTTGGCTCGGGGTTTGATCTCGGGTTCGATCCTAATGGGTTGACGGGGGGCGAGGGTTTACGGATTCAATCTGGTTCTCACACATCTGGGGGGTATGACTTACGACTAACGGCTAGTTCCAGGGTAACCAATCCCGATGGATTGTCAGGTTCGAAGTCCTATGCTATTAAAAAATAATAATAATAATAAAGGAGGCCCCACCCACCATCTTCTACACAGTGTCTTCATTACGAGGGTACGACGTGTTAATGTGGGATCACGATAACTCCGGAACACTGTTAGACGATGCGTGCTGCAGTAAACCCTGGTGGTGGTACATCGATACTCGCTATTTATAAGACGAAGTACTTTGTCAAAATATGATTGTTATAGCCATTATTCATAGGTTGCTTTTTAATAGTAACTATAAATTAAACTCGCATGATGCAAAACAATTATGAAATTTGTTATACGTGTTATGATAGAGACATTATGTCACACCCCAACTTTGACGGCGGAATCGTCGAGGTGTGAGAGTTACGATTGTTCACAGCCACATAACGCTATTATTAAATGTAAATATTCAAATTAATGGTTTCATAAGGAATTACAAACATAAGTCTTGAATATGCAACAAGTTCAACATAACATAACATTTTATTTATTTATCTAGGTCCAAGTCCTAGATTATGCCAGCAACATAAGTTCACTTCAAACTTGGGGGTTTCCCTGAAACATGATAAAAATAAAAGGTCAACTATAAATAGTTGGTGAGTTTCCAAGTTTTCATACATAAAAAGATTTCAAGTAGCAATTCATGTCATAGGTTATAAGCTAGTAAGGTTACAGAACACATATCTTTACAATCAAACCTCGACTTGATTACAAGTATATAAGATTGGCTAAGTGTATTTGGTTCCCTAGTGCACAAGCATACGGCTCCTAAGAGTCGGCAGTTCATCGACTTTAGCACCAAATATGCTTGTCAGGCCCAAAGATCTAAGACGTCGCCAGACTAGCAATAGTTAATGATTGTAACAAACTATGTATCTCATATAATCACTTACAACACACAAATAACCATGACAAGATTTAAAGATGAATTGTAAGTGATTTACAAGTCTCAAACGTTTATAAGTGTATGATATATAAGTATTATGTTTCACCCCAAAATGGTGTGAAATAAAGTAAAAAGGGGCAAGGAAAACTCACATGGCTAAAAGTATAAGTATGATGACTAATAAGAATAATAATAGGCGTCGTTTCAACGTTGATCGTCACAAGACACCTAAATGAATATATATTCACAAGGTTAAAGTTTAATATTGAGTGTAACGAATTATTATGGGCTAGGGTTCAATTTGATGTTTGGGGTTTTATTTATCAAACGAAAGTTAATTATATTTTCGTAGAAATGATTTATTTATATTTTGTATAAAATATGAAATAAGTATAACATTTATAAAAATTTTGTATTATTCATAAGTTTTAACTAAGGTTTTGTAACCAAATAAAATAAAATGATTTAATCGATAACCTAAACAAACAATGGTTGAAATAATAATTTGTATAACCTTGTATTTAAATTCTAAATATATACTAACTATAACCTTAATTTTTAGAATTTTAAATAAAATATAAGGATATTTTTATACACAAATT
>BJCO01001798.1:0-10802 GCA_018326465.1 Flaveria floridana
TATATATATATATATATATATATATATATATATATATATATATATATATATATATATATATATTTGAGAAATGTCTGTAGAACTTAATTACACAGGTGGTCCCTGTGGTATGCTCTGATTTTACTTTTGGTCCCTAACTCTTGAAAATTACAAGGTTGGTTCAAAACTTTGAATAAACGTAACATCCTTAAATTATCCCTGAGTTGGATGGACGTTAACTTTTTCCGTTAAGTGTATGTAAAATGACTGAAATACCCTTAATAAAGAAGATAAAGTAATAAATTAGTGGGCCCATTTAAGTGTTTGTCACACACCCCATTGAATGATCAAACCTCACAATCGCCGGTTGTGTTCTTCTGCCACCACCATCATTCTGATTCATCTTCTCCGGCCACGGTTTGTCTTCTCCAGCTAGCACCGTAACTCTCACAACCAGACTTTCCTCCCTTTACAATAACCATCCCAACATCATAACTCTCATAACCGCCTAAATCGACCAGATCTGTGGAGATCCAAACTTTTGTCGACTAATGGGTAACGCGTAAACCCCTAAACCGCTCAAAACTCCCTATGACCATGGTGGGTATTAAAATCAAAGTGTTGCAGCAGGAGAATGGGGGCGTGAATAACGGTGGTTCGATGGATCTTGGCAACAATGAAATTTATAGTAAGAGGAAAATCCGTCGATTTCACATGGTCAAAACAAGGATGGTGGTGGGGATGGTGGGTTTGGAGTGATTCAGGTGAATATATAAGGCGGCGTTAGTGATGCCAATGGTGGCGGATGGCATTATGGCGGTGGTGATTCTAGGAAGAGAGAAGAACAAAGGGTGGTGGGTTATGGACGTTAGTACCTGTGGTATTAATTCTTTTGTTTTTCTCAAGGGTAGTATAGTGATTTTTAAAACAATTACCAGAAAAACTAACGTCCATCCAATTTAGGGACTAAAGATGTTACGTTTATGCAAAGTGTTGGACCAACCTTGTAATTTCTGAGAGTTAGGGACCAAAAGTGAAATCAGGGCATACCACAGAGACCACTCGTGTAATTAGGTCATTAATTTGTTATATACTTTAAATTAGTCTAATTACAAATTATAAATTGGCCTTGTTTTCCCAATATAATTTGAGTTTAACTATTTAACTCATTTATTATCACTTATAAACAATTTAAAACCCATTAAAAAAACGATAAAAGAAATTTTATCAGTTTGGGGCATATTTTTCTAATACTTGGCTCCAACGCTGCTGTGTTGGTATCTTTCTAAGTATGCAACATTACAACAATTTTGTAATTTGATTACATGGTAACATTTTTTATTTAATTAAGCATAATACTATTCTAAATAAAATGTTTTATAATACAATATATTATAATATGTACATGTTTTTTGTTGCGTCACTCGAGAGAAAATCTTCCATTTTATAATTAAATAGTAAAAAGAAAAGAGCTTGATAGGAGAAGTTTAAGGCTATAAAACAGACGAGTCTTTTTTGAACTACTAATTATTGGTTTATTAAAAACTTGAATCGAATTAAATTTAAACGGACTGAATCTCAAGCTTTGTGTACTAAATTTGACTAGACTAGAAACCTAAACGGGCATATATAAATATAATTTTTATTTTATATAAATATGTAATTTTCTAACAAGCACTATTATTTTAGAAATACACCAAAATAACTAAATAGTATATTCTGTTATATATAAGTAATAACTATAGATATACATATGTATAAATAAAATATTAACTAGTCAATAAATAATAAAGCATGAAAACTCTAGTTATAGATACATTAACCACACACATTTAACCACCTATGTCAAATTTATATTTTTTTAATTTTTATACTTAAAGCTTTCGAGTTATGTCAAATTTACATTTAACCACCTAAACTTTTTTTAAATTTTTATATTTTTATATTTAAGCTTTCGAGTTATGTCAAATTTACATTTAATCACTTGAAGATTTTTTAAGTTTTATATCTAAGCCTTCGAGTTATATCAAATTTTCTTTTAACCAATTTATAATTGGGCTCGTTAATTATAATAAAGTCTTCATTTACACATTTGATATTTTTCTTTTCTGTTTTGAGGTATTATTTTTTAATAATATCTTTTTATATTACACTTTTTATTAGCGTTTCGCACGTATTCTTTTTCAAGTGGTTATTACTAACATATAAATCATCAACATTAAAATTTTCAACTTTTATAAACTTCGCTTTATAACGCGAGTCACATCCGCTAGTAATTATATAAGCATCTTAAAAGAATAAAATTATCACTTTAGCTACATTTTAAGACAATTTTGCATTTAATTCCTTTGTAAGCTTTTTTATAATACCAAAATTACACTCTAAACATAATGTACAAGTAATCTAAGCATATTAAGCCTTCATTGATGACTTCAGTCACTTTCATAAATATCATAAGCTTTAATCACTTTTTGTTAATATTGACAACAATTATTCAAAAACTATTATATAAGTATTATTTATATAAATTATTATTTAAATTTATATAAATTATTATTTATATAATTTACAACAATATCATGTTTTAAATGCAAAAACAATTAGAAAAAAATATTCTAAACATTAAGAAACATCTTCTTATGACATATATTTAAAAAAATTATTCTTAAATCACAAACACCAATATCTTTTTTGACCAACTCTCTCAAGTTATTTGTCAAATCATCTTTCTTCAAATCTGTAATTTAGAAAATAATAAGCATGTATTTGAGTTTTTAAAAATTGTAAGATGAATATTATTGTATAAGTTGTCGAAACCAAACCTATAAATTTTAACACATCTGCCACAACACCCGGGTTCACAAACTAGTCTTCTTAAATACATGTTGAAATTAATTACTATTTTATGTCATTTTCTAATTCTTTTTTAACGGCAACATTGCATACTCGCTAATCTAGTATTAAACCAAACTATATCTTCATGACGATACTTGAATCCTATCACTGAAGAGAGAAACCATCAATACCTTGGTATCATCGACTAAATACCATTTGGTAAGAACTATTTTCTTAACTTGTAGAATGTATTTGTTTAGTAAATAAATCAACATTTTTTCTTTATTTTAGTATATTAGTAAGTTATTAAATACATTACATTTTATTATAAATATAATCAATAATATTTTAAATTCATCAATAACTAAAATAATTTATAAATAAGGGTCCTAATATAAGGACACCCACCCTGATAATTTGACACCCACCTATACGTCATGTATGAGTCTATACGCGGCGTATAGGTATCCACAATTAATGTCTAACATTCCATGTCGCATAAGTCGATGTTGTGGTGTTATACGCTTCGTATAGCACCATACACCGCATATAACTTTTTCAGACGACAAAACTGGACTCAGTCTGATTAATCATTCAGCACAGCTATACGCGTCGTATGAGCCTATACGCCCCGTATAGCACTGTGGCGTATGGGTGAAGGGTGTAGGTCCACCGACACCTATACGCGTCGTATGGGGCCATTTCTTATTTTGTCCATTTCTCATTTTGTTCCTACCACACACTTTTACAAACTCAAAAACTCTCTCGTATAGACCGATACTACTCGTATTGTTAGTCGATTTTTCTTCATCCAGGTATGTATTATTGTTCCGACATCGTTATTATGCTAATCATTGAATAGTTTAAGCGTTAGAATAGTGTTTTGTGTGTTTTAATCATTGATTTAAAAACTGCTCCTAAGAACAATACGCCACAATAGACCCGCGTATAGGCCTATACACGGTGTATAGTTCTGATTTCGATGATCTATACGCGGCGTATAGGCCTGTACCCAGCGTATAACATAAAAGAAAGAAGATGAACAGACTTTGATGTGACTACCTATACGCTACGTATAGGGCTATACACCACGGTTAGTGGGGTGGGTGACTAGGGCCCTATAGGCAGCTTATACGCGAGACACCTATACGTTGTGTTTAGGGCTATACGTCATGTATAGGGGGTAGGTGACTAGGGGCCCTAAACGTAGCTTATACGTAGGACCCCTATACGTTGCGTATAGGGCTATACGTCGCGTGTAGGGGTGGGTTACTAAGGGCCCTATATGCAACTTATGTTTTAAAACTGTTATATTTAATATTCGTTTTGTTATGCAGATATATCTTTTGATTCAGATATTGAGGCTGACGTTGTTGACGTTATTGCCGATCATCCTTAGCTAGTTTAAGCTCGGGTCCATTGAGCACGCTAAGTGATCAAAATTCATACCGATGAAGATCGGCCGTCAAAAAGCCGTCGACTGGGAGGTGATGACCTAACATGGAGAGCGTGATAGACTTGCTGGTATTATCAAAGACGATACGCTATGGAGTCGTTTGTTTAAGACCACGTTCTTGCCTTCTTACCGAGAGCCGACGATGGAGTTTTTATCGACCTTTACTTATATTCGTTCTAATAAGATGGAGGAGGACGATAAGCGTTACGAGATTTCATTTAGGTTATGTGGATATTCACATCAGATTTCCATAGAGTAGTTTGTCGTTCTCTCGGGGCTTTACTATGAGGTGGAGACTGTTACCCCTCTATTCACCAAGGGTATTACTGAGACTGAGGAGAGTCGGTTAAGAGAGTGATGGCCTCGGTTTGCTGGATGTCTGTCTCAGAGGACTAAGGGCAAGGTCACTTGCATTAGAGGTCCTCTAATCCGTTACTTATATCGGATGATCGCCAAATCCATCATGGGATGTGGCAAGAGTTGGGAATGGTGCATCATTCCCAGCTTATTTTACTTGTATTGTTTGCTTACGGGGACTAGGTGCAACCTGACGAGATGTTTGGCGGAGTATTTTGCTTCATATTATCATCGCTAGGAGCGAGGAGCGGTGTACGACGGCGCTTACATCACGGCGATTTCCTGAGCTTTTAATTATCTTCATCGGTATCATGCTGATGTATCTTCTCCGATCGAGCCGGTGAGATTAGATTGTCATACGTTGTTCGGCATGCATATTATACGTCAGATTCCAGGTGGTATACGATTCTCTATTCGACACGGGGAGATCTGGCAGGCAAGACCTGTTAAGTAAGTCGGCATTGATGATCCGTAGCAGGAGCAGGAGCATCCCTGCATGATCATCCGCCGCACAAGTAGCCGCTGCATGACTAGCCGCTGCATGACTAGCCGCCAACACATCAACCGCCACCTCAGCCACAGTTTCCTCGACACATTTAGATAGATGTGAGGCTGTCTACATGTATAAAGACGTTTATGCAGAAGGTTGCTGTGAGTTTATGGGAGCAGGGTCGTCGGCTCGATCGAGTTGAGGATCTTATGGATTGACACGTTGAGCTCGAGTTTGCCCGAACACGTGCTGCTGGTTTTGATCCTCCGGAGTTGCCACCAACTCGACATTACCCAGACTCGTCGTAGTTTTTATATTATTACTAGAATTGTAACTTTTAATTTGTTATGTATTTAAAACTTTGTTATTTATTTTATAATTTTATGTTAATTTTTGTATTGTTATCTCGATTGTTTAGCTAATATGAATATTTGTATGATATGTTTTATCGGTTTGTTAAAACTATTCGATTTAACTATTTATATATTCATCGGTTTAGCAAATAAAAAAAATAACATAACATAAAAATAGTGACACAACTTTATTTGTTTATTTATAACAAAAATATATGTAAAAGTAACAAAAAAAATAAAAAAATGTCCTTAACATATAGGCCGCGTATGGATCTATACGCAATGTATAGTTGTCTCATGCGTCTCTGGTGTGTTAAGGGGAAAAAAATGAAGCCATACGTGGCAGACGGGTCCATACGTCGCGTATAGCCTCCGTCGACATCGGAATGACGCCTTGTCTAGCAGGTCAATGTCAAGGAATGTTTTTTGGCCCTACATGCGGTATATGGGTCCATACGCCGCGTATAGAGTGGCATGTCAGGGAATGTTTTTTTACCCTATACGTAACGTATGGACCCATACACGACGTATAGGGTGGTCGTGTGTTGATTTAAAATCCTGGAGTGTCTAAATAACCAAACCCATAAATAATACACATATTTCACCAATCAATTTTAACAAAATTCCACTAGTACATCAATCAACATCTGAATGTATATGATTTGATTTTACTTTAGTTTTTTTGTTTTCGGAATCAAACAAAAACACTCACATGAGGGCATGATTCTACATTAGTTCGTTACACTCATATTTAGATGATTGAAAAGCCATATGATAAATATGACGAATGCTTCTATTTATATTCATAAAATGATGATACTACCTTAGAGCATCTTAAGCTATATGGGCGGAGCCCCTCGCTCTCATGTTGTGAGCTTTACGGGCGACCCTCTCTCTCTCATCTCTGTTCGTCCCCACCCATGAGGAAGGAATTTTGCTGTTCTCTCCTCATTCTATCCTCCCCACTTCTCTCTCTCTTCTAACCACAAGTTGTTCTTCAAAATGTCATGGAGGAAAACCCAAATCTACACAATCATTGTAAATATAAAGAATTTGTAATATATAGGTTTATTCTCAACTAAATAGTAAGAAGAAGATCATGCCCTTGTTTAAGCTATAATACACCACTCAGAGACCCATAGTTTTGAACTTGAAAATTTTAATGCAACCTTAAGAAAGTATTTTATGAGGAGATTCATGATAAAGAGGAAAAAAACTTTATTTTTATTTTAGGATCAATTGCTCTTAAACCTAGTAAAAATGTAAAAATTGTCTCTCTCCTTCGTATCAAACACTTCTTGCTACAAGGATAATAAAAGATTTATGTGAAAGTTGTCTCAAGACATGTTAAGACTGAATTCTATCCTATTATGTAACAGACCATTTCAAATGAAAACTGGCGAAGTATTGAATTATTATCGATATGATTTCAGACTTTAGCCTAATAAAACGGTTCTTTGATATGAGTTTTTGCTATAAAAAATCCAATGACAGTTTTTTTACACAATAGCTAAGAACATATTTTGCTATAGTTTAGCTACAAATATTCAGTCGAAAACGAAGTATGTAGCAAGTAAATATTAAGTATTTTGAATATGACTAATAACTAATTTAGTTAAAACCCATCTTAGTTGTAATATTGTTACAAATATGATTAAATATACAAGTGTGACTTCACTACTCTATTATTCATTGGTTTAATACATATTTTTGTTTTTTTTCTTTAAGCGGCTAATTGGTTCATTGACAGGTCATTGTCTCACCCGATCGTCTCAATGCTCATATTTTTCTTTCTTTTTCCTATTCTCATGGTCATCACGGCCTTGATGGCGGGTTCTCTTTGTTGATAAGATGGGGCGGAAAATGAAAAAGAAATAAGCAAAAAATGGTTATGGAAATTTCATGTGAATAAAAAAGTTACCATTCTTAAAAGTTAAAATTTAAAGTTGATGTAACAAGTCATATTTTTTAGTCATATTCTTTCTAAGTTACTTTACCATCTTTACCAAAGATGACAATGAGACGGCTATGAGGTGAAACTGCTAGTCTCAATTCCATACCCAATTATATAATCATGTCTCTATTATGAATTATTACCATAGCAAGTGGATGAACTCTTTGTCAAACTCGTAAATAAGTTTACTATGCTACTTATTTATCAAAATAGTTTACCTTATCTACTAAAATGATTGATCTTTGTAGTATAAATATCACCTCAATATAGAGGAGAAAATGCACCTCTTGTATACAATTTCATAAGATATACATTTCTCTTCTTCTTGCTCTTACAATTCTCTTTAAGTTCTTAAGGTTATAAAACTAATCTTGTGTTAAATATCGTGGTATTATAACACGTTATTAGCACGAAAGCTTCTAAACTCGAATCAAGAAAGTCAATAAAGCATAAAGTCATCCACTAATCAAGGTAAGGGCTTCATTAAGTAATAAAATATAATACTTTATATTGAGAAGATGATTAAGATAAATAAATTAAGCATAAAAGGAGATCTTATTATGAATATCTTGATAACCATAGGACTACTAACAAACTAACTTTTATTTATGCATCTAACTTTTGATTATGCAACTAACATTTTGTTTTATGTCAACTAACTTTTACTTATACATCTAACCTATTATTTATGCATCTAACTTTTACTTATGCAACTAACATTTTTTTATTATGTTTACTAACATTTATTTTTACTAACGTCTTATTCTTATCCTAACTTATCGTTCTTATTCTTTTTTTTTGGTTTTTATAAACTAAATTTATGTTTTTATAACATAATTATACTTATCTATTTTATTTAAAATTACTGTCGATATATACACACACGACGGTTATATAGCCGTTATAAACAGTTATAGAGCCGTTGTACATAGCCGTTACAAACGGTTATAATTTAACTATAAATTGACCACCATCGATCTATTTTAAATAAACAGATTATCTCTTTTCTTAAGTTTATCCAAGACAATCTTTCAAAGATGATACACCCGGTTTTAGTACTGCAACCATAATGCTTATTTTAATTCTTATCCCCATTGCTGAACTTCTACCTGAAGAATTTAAACTTTTCTTATTTCTATATTTGTTTATAGCTCTATCACTTTATTGATATATTTGTTTATAGCTCTATCACTTTAGAAAACAAAATGTCAAACATTGCAAAAATCGAATTTCAAGCTCTTAATATCAATGGATAAAACTATATGCCGTGTACGGTCCATGTAAAAAGACATCTAAAATCTATGGGTGTCTTAGAAACCATACAAGAGGGGAATGCTTGCTCTGAACAAGACAAAGCGAAAGCTGACGTCTTTTTACATAAACATATTAATGAAATGCTACAATTTGAATATTCAAATTGTGAAGATCCGTATGTTTTATGGAAAGATTTATAAAGTAGATTTGATCACCAAAGGGAAGTTCTACTTCCCACTACTAGAGATGAATGGAACAATATCAGGTTCCAAGATTTTAAAAAGGTAAACGAGTACATATCTGCTTTGTTCAGAATCTGCTCGACCCCCAGATTCTGTGGGCAAAAAGTAACCAAGGAAGATATGTTGGATAAAACTTTCTTCATATTTCATGCATCAAATATAAAACTAGCAACAACAATACATGTTGCAAAAATTTAAAAGATATTCTTATTTGAATTCATTTCTCCTCGTAGCAGAAAAGAATAATGAGCTTTTGATTAAAAATCATCAAGCTCGTCCCACGGGATCATTAGCAATTCCAGAAATAAATGTTGCTACTAAAAACTCTGGAAGAAAGTGAGGACGAGGTCGTGGTCAGGTTCTTTTGATAAAAGTTACCCTAATAATCGCAACCATTCTTTTAAGGGTAACAATAACTACCGAGGCAATTTTTATAGCCGTGGATGTGGTTGTGGCCGTGGTAGAAATCAAAGAACAGTCAACTATCACACCTCACAAAATAACAATTCCAACCAGTACAAAGGGAATGAAGCCGGTAGGTCCAAAAACAATGGCACTTCCTGTTTTAGATGTGGTAGCACAAACCACTGGTCGAAGGCTTGTCGCACAACTCCATATTTGTGTGAACTATACCAAGCCTCTCTTAAAAGAAAAGAGAAGGGAGTGAACCATGTTGATAATTTCAATGATCTCTCCGTTGAGTTGAACACTTCAGACTTTGACATAGACCTGTGAAACACATGTTGCATGACCACATAGTTATATGCAACAATTAAGTGTTTTTCTATCTTTAATTATGTACTTTTCTTCATGTAATGTTTTCCTATGGTTCAATAAAGTCTTTGTTAAAATATAACAATATCGTCGTTATTCACTTATTATTTTTCTTTATACTTTCAAGATTAAAATGAACATTACTGGAGCGTAAGATCAAACAAATGAAGCAGATATATGTATAGCGGATAGTGGAGCCATACACACTATACTTAGATCTAAGAAATATTTTTATGAACTTAAACCAACAAAAGGAATCATTAATACAATATCAGGCCCTATAGACCTGATAGAAGGAGTGGGAAAGGCTAATTTAGCATTACTAAATGGTACAAAGCTTATAATAGAAAATGCTTTATTTTCCCCAAAATCAACAAGAAATCTGTTAAGTTTTAAAAACATATATCATAACGGATATGATACTCAGTCAAGGACTGTTGACAATGAAAAATGTTTGCATATTATAAGCAAAGATCAGATATTAGAAAAACTATCAATGCTTCAGTCTGGTTTATATTATACACACATTAATGTGTCTCAGGCATATATGACAGTTAAAGAAAAATTTTATGATCCTGAAACACTTAACTTATGGCATGACAAATTAGGTCATCCGGGATCCACAATGATGAAAAGAATAATTGAAAACACACATGGGCATCCATTGAAATATCAAAAGATCCCACAATCGAATAAAATTCCTTTGTGTACATCTTGTTCCCTTAGGAAGTTAAACACAAGGCCTTCGCCTGTGAAAATTGAAAGGGAATCACCCCTGTTTCTTGAAAGAATTCAAGGAGATATATGTGGGCTAATTCATCCACCATGTGGACCATTTAGATACTTTATGGTTTTGATAGACGCATCAAGTAAATGGTCTCATGTCTCTTTGTTATCAACTCGTAATGTAGAATTTGCGAAATTTCTTGCACAAATTATTAAATTACGAGCACATTTTCCTGATTATACTATTAAAAGGGTGAGACTTGATAATGCTGGTGAATTCACATCACATGCTTTTAATGATTATTGCATGTCTGTGGGAATTATTGTTGAACACCCTGTTGCTCATGTACACACACAAAATGGCTTAGCTGAGTCGTTAATC
>BJCO01001799.1:0-15850 GCA_018326465.1 Flaveria floridana
AAAATGTATAAAAGTCAGTGTTGCTGAGTGAGTTCTAGTTTTATAAGTATTAAAGATACCTTGTATAATGTATATATACAAAAATACTCTTTTTTTTAAAATACATCTCTTACTTTTGTACGTGAGCACACGTTAACTATACAGCAAGGTAATGCTTTCTTTGTTTACTGTATGCCTTGTTCATTTTGTACTCTTTTAACTTTATCTTTCACTATCTATGTGGACCAATGAGCAATACCCTAAACTATGTGCGCGGAGAAACTGGTGCTGGGGCCCTACAGTCTATAGTCTGAATTACTATATACAAGGTCGGCCCAGTCACCCTAGGGCATGCTACAAAGGTCCGCCAATCTCAGTTGATTGGCCTGTGAGAATAAGGGGTAGCTAACTTGCATCACATTTGAGCTAACGAAAACATAGTCGTGCACCTCCTATATGCTTGCAAGACTTGTTAACTTTTTCAATTAAATTTCACTTCTCTTTGTTTTTTCTCTTTCACTATGTTAAAGATAATACTTGCATTTATGGTCATAAGCACACCACAAAAGTCACACAATAATAATCACTATGATCATAGGAACAACTTATAATAATGCAATATAATACAATTAAAAAAACCCTATGTCAAACTTGGGTCAAACTCTAATGATTCTGTTTTGCCCAAAATTTCAGTAATTATTCTAAGTGTTCTAGACGCATGAGCACTATGCAGGCGCATAAGAACTATATGGGCGGTTCAACACTTACACGTTTAGGGAATCCCAGACGCGTGGGCACTATTCAGACGGTTTAACACTTAGACGTTTGGGGAATCCCAGACGCATGGGCACTGTTTGGACGTTTGTCCCTCACTTAGGTGCCTGTGTCAAAACCTTAGACGCATAGGCTACTGTTCAGACGGTTGGGCTTGCACTTAGAATTTTCTAAGGCATTTCTAGATGGCTGGGGCAGTGTTCAGGCGGTTGGGCCCTGTTTAGACGTTTGGGCCTACTTAAACTTTCTAAGGCAAATCTCATACGGTTGGGAGTACTGTTTCGCTGGTTGGGCAACCTGTTTAGCATGTTTTAACATATTATCAATCCCAATCATCTTTCTTACATGTTCTAAGCTTAATAACACTATTCTAAGTATAAATAACACATAACAACCATAGGAACATTATCATACACACATAGATACATACTGGTGTTCAAAATGAACTTGTAAAAATAGTTTTTGCATAAATTTTCAGCCCCAAAATGTTTAAAACAAGTAAAATATGGGGCTAGAACTCACCTTTGTTGTTTTCGGGTTTAAACCCCTCTCTTTAGCTTTCTCAGACGTTTCTAGAACCTAAACCCACACACATATACAACCCGAACACACAAACGCATTTATAAGCACATAACCGAGACTAGAAACATCTAAAACATCATAAAACTGAGAATTCTTACCAAAAACTTTGAACTTTCTTTTTTCTTCTACAACCTCCGAGAATCCTCTGTTGTTTTCTCTATCTAAAAATCCGATTGTTTGATGTGAATGAGCAACATGGGCGGCCATGTTTCTTTATTTACCAACCTTCAAACCTTTTGTCGTTTTGGACACTTTTAGTCCTTCAACTTGGGTTTCATAGCTTTTCTTTCTTTCCCTTTACTTTTATTCTTCTCTTTATATCATTAAAAATAACCGGGTGTTACAAGAAGTACCAACAAAAACAAAAGATTTCAAAGGTAAAGAAGGAAGCTTCTGCTGATGATAAAACGAAAAAGAAGAAGGAGAAGCAATAGTCTCAACTCAAAACACCTCACAAGAAGGTAGACCTGAAGGAAAAGACAACTATTGCTGATGAATACTTCTTTGATCATTTTAAAATGGGTACTCAAATACCATAATGAAAATTAAAAAAATGTTGAAAGTTTCTCCAATCAAGGTTCACAATCAAGTTCAAACTAGAAGAAACACAAAGAGAAGGTGAAAGAAGAAGTGATTGTGGAACCATAACAAAGTGTTTCAAATCCATCGTCAATAGAATCATCCTCACCTCTGACAAAACTTAATGAATCAGTTGAGTCTAAAACCAAAACTGAAATACCTGGACTCATTCTTGAGGGAGTAATAAATTTAGACATAAGTGGCAAGCCCAAGATCATTAAGGCTTAGATTCCACACTCTAATTGATTTTATTATGTGTGTAGGAACATCCATGGAGGACTAAGAAGAAGTGGTATGTTGACAGTGGTTGTTCCAGGCATATGACAGGAAACGATTCTCTACTTCATAATTTTAAACACCAAAATGCTTCATATGTAGCATTTGGTGGGGGCAAGAAGGGAGGTAAAATTGTTAGTTGAGGAATGGTAACAAATGTTGTACTCAAGTTTTAGAAAGTAAATTATTATGAAAAATTTACAATACAATTTACTGAGTGTTTCTCAAATTTGTGATCAAAATTATACCACTTTATTTGATAAAACTTTTGTTATATTCTTAAGCCAGGTTTTCAAGTTCCAGCATATTGGATCCTTCTTAAAGCATCAAGAAAAGAAAACACACATGTTTGGGATATGAACAACACATTAATAACAAGCAATGAAACCTGTCTAATTTCTATGTCTTCTGAAGATGAATGTCAACTGTGGCATAGAAGGATGGTTCATTCAAACATGAAGAACATGAACAAGCTGGTCAAAAATGACTTAGTCATTGGCCTACCAAAGAAAGAATTTTATTGTTCTAATCATTGTTCATCAGGTTATAAAGGAAAACAACATAGGGCGTCACATAAGTCCAAAACAATCAACACAAATACAACACCACTCAAAATGCTTCACATGGATCTTTTTGGTCCAACCAATGTGATGAGCATTGGCAAAAGTAAGTATTATTTGGTGATTATTGATGATTTCACTAGATTTACTTGGGTCTTTTTCTTAAAATGGAAAAGTGAAACATTAAAAACATTAATGGAGTTTATAACTAAGATTGAAAATCATCTTGACTTGAACATAAAAATCTTAAGAAGTGATAATGGGTCTGAATTTGTTATTCATGTATGAGATTCCTTTTGCAGGAACAAAGGCATAGAAAGACAAATCAGTGCACCAAGAACTCCATACCAAAATGGAGTTGCTGAAAGAGGAAACGGAAATCTCATTAAAGCAGCAACAACAATGCTAGCTGATTCACATTTGCCAATCACATTTTAGGCTGAAGCAGTGAACACAACATGCAATGTTCAAAACATGACATTAATTGTCAAAGAACATAACAAAACCCGTATGAGCTTTTATCTAAAAGAAAACCTATTATAGGATATCTTAGAGCTTTTGGGTGTCATGTGTCCATCTTAAACACCAAAGATCATTTAGGAAAGTTTTCTGAAAAAGCCTATGATGGTTTCTTTGTTAGCTACTGATAAACATCTAAATGATATAGAGTTTACATTCCATATTAAAACATTATTGAGGATACACCTAATGTATCCTTTGATGAATCATTAATTCCATAATATGTAAATAGATCATCATGGATGTTTGATATAGATACATTAAAAAATTCATTTAACACTAGTTATTTGAATGATACAGGTTCTACGGATACATGCTACCGTATGTACCCCCAAGTATGAGTGAGGTGCCATTGACTGCTGATCCTCTAAGACCACATTGCTTATCCTGGCACTTCATCTCAAAGAAGCAAAGAAAAGTTTGATAAAAATGAAAATTCAACTTCCAAAAAAGCAACAAGAGCATTTGTAGAAGTTAACTCTGCATGCGCAGAAGTTACTACTGCATCTGGAGGAATGAGCAATGCTTTCCACATCTGTAGATATTCCATCTACTTCTGATGTTGCTCAATTACATTCAACTTAAGTTTTCAATTCACCAGGACATATTTAAAAAACACACAAAACATCAGCAGATCCATAAACTACATCCGTAGATGCTTCTGTAACTCCTGCGGAACTTATTCCTACATCTGCTAAGACACAAACTCATGAAGATGGTTTTCATTCAGCTTCAGAAGATCAAAATGACGAATATTTTGACTACTTTGTTGATTCTCCTTCTCAACTTGATCCATATCCATCAACGAATATGACCAACTTGGAATCATACATTCAAGTTGCATAATTTCCAACATCAAGAATTCATAAGAATCATCCAATAGACAACATCATTGGTGATCTTAATAAGAGAGCCACAAGATGCCAAGGGGGAGTTGCCAACATACCTCTTTTCTCTCGTTTTCTTTCATAAGTGGTTCCTCCCAACATCACTGCTACATTAAAAGACAACATCTGGATTGAAGCTATGTAAGAAGAACTTCAACAATTTAGAAAGAAAATCGTTTGGAATCTTGTTGATCTACCTGAAGGCCAATATCCAATTGGCACAAGGTGGCTTTTCAAGAACAAACTAAATGACACAGGTATCATTGTCAGAAACAAAGCAAGGCTGGTAACACAAGCCTATACCTAAGAAGAAGGGATAGACTATGATGAAGTCTTTGCACTAGTTGCAAGGATTAAAGCTATTAGAGTTTTCTAGCCTATGCTTCACATAAGAAGTTCACATTTTACTAGATGGATGTAAAATGTGCCTTCTTATATGGTAAAATTGATCAAGAAGTCTATGTTGCCTAACCACCAGGCTTTGAAGATCCTAACTACCCACACAGGGTATACAAGCTTGACAAAGCTTTGTATGGTCTTCATCAAGCACCAAGAAAGTCGTATCAAACACTATCCTCTTTCTTGCTCAAGCATGGTTACAAAAGGGGAACCATTGATCAGACTCTCTTCCTCAAACATGATCATCAAGACCTTTTGGTTGTCCAAATCTATGTGAATGACATTATTTTTTGATCAACAAACAAGAGATTGTGTGAAAACTTTGAAAGTTTGATGAATTTTGAATTTAAGATGCGTTAGATAGGAGGATTAACATTCTTCCTTGGTTTACAAGTTCATCAGAAACTAGATGGCATATTCATCGATAAGGAAAAGTATGTTCACCAAATCTTGAACAAGTATAACTTTGCTGACACTTATTCATGCAAATAACTAGCATCAGCAATAGATAAGACTGTACATGATCCTAAAGGGAAGTCAGTTGGTCAAAGATTATATAGATTAATGATAGGATCTTTTCAGTACTTAACTACCAGCAGACCTGGTATAATGTTTGTTATGTTTATTTATGCTAGGTACCAATCAGACCCTAAAGAGTCACATATTAATGTAGTTAAGAGGATGTTCAGATACGTTAAAGGGAAGCCAACTCTCTGACTTTGATATCCCAAAGTAGGAGACTTTAACCTCTATTCATATTATAATAGTAACTTTGGAAGGTGCAACAACAACAGAAAATTCACAACTGGTGGATGCCAATTCATAGGACTAAGACTTGTTTCTTGGCCATGCAAAAAGCTAACAAATGTGTCAGTATCCACAGCCGAGGCTAAGTACATAGCTTCTTTAGCTGGTTGCTTTTAAGTTTTAATTGTTGCAAAACCAATTACTTGATTATGATTATAATTTTTTTCAAACACCAATTCACATTGATAACTCAGCTGCTATGTTCATCAGTGCTAATCTAGTACAACATCATAAAATAAAACATATAGAAACAAGATATCATTTATTAAGAGATTGCTCAGATGAAGGTTTGATCAAGTTGATCAAAGTAAATACAAAAGATCAGCTGCTATGTTCACTAAAGACTTTGATTTAGTGAGATTTAATTTCTTAATTGAATCATTATGCACGATCAACTTAGATTAGTTTAATCATCATTACAATAAAAAATATGATCTGTCTTGCATCATAATCAACATGGAAAAGTCAAAAACATTCACAAAACATCAAAAACTCTAAAAAGATTGTCTTGTTAATATGTTTTCTAATTATAGCATTGATATACCTTTGCTTGCTTTCCAAGATTTTAAGTTATAATAAAGACTAATCAGATATGATTTGATATGTGAGTAGGTTCATCTTGAGTAGAACATAAACAACTTCATGCTTAACATAATGACTAGATGACTAACTATAGGCAATTCCATTTTAATGAGCAAGAAAGTCTTATCCAGATGTGGTCAATTTATTCACCCAAACATACTATGTTCTAACATTTTATAACCTCTATCTTTGCATATCAAATACCCTTTGTTTTGCATCAGCAAAGACCTGAGTTTATGATCACCTTTGGTTTACAAAAGTAAAGACCTGGTGATTTGATAATGATCATCATCATCTCTCTATTTTGTGTAACCAAAGACCTGGGTTAAAGACACCTCTATTTTATGGAAGTAAAGACCTGGTGACCTGATGATGATCATATATAAGCTCTAAAAGAATCCAACGTGGTCAATTATATGTTATCTTAAAGGGCATATCCATCAATCAATATTAATAATATGTCAAAGAAATCTTAAGATAGAGCTTATGTTGTAAGGCACATAGTTTTTCAAGTGTGAAAAAGTGATAAATTAGTTCATAAACGGAGGACAAACTCTACTATGATTTGAATGTGGATTCCATATTTGTCTATCTTTAATCAACACCAAAACATGATAATCAGCATGTCGTGTTGAACATATACTTTTGTCTGAATTTAAGTGGATCATCATACTTGCAATCAACACTAGATCTATGTCTACTAACATTAAACAAAATGCATCAGGAAGTTGCTTAGTGTCATAGTATGATCCAATGTTATGATTCAAATGCTTATAAATAAGTTATGTTTAAATTCTTCTTATAAACAAAAATTCAAAAAGATTTTGCTTATGTTATTTCAAATAAAATGGACAGATCATTGCATTTCATGCTATTCTCTACATAAGTTTCTGATATATTCATAAGTTCATGATTAATCATAAATTTATGGGGAGTAGTCATCGGCATGAGGAATGAGTTTATCACCTTTTAATTGAAGAAAAAATGGAACTTGAGCACTAACTTGGTTACAAGATATCTGAAGTTTTAATCAAATCAATCTCTTGCACATTTGCCATGAAACAAAGTCAACAAGTTTCAACAACAACAAATGATTGTAACAATATCTTAGAATCATACAACAAATAAGTTTCGAACTTTGTTTTTCTATAGAAGTTACAGTGTAAATTTGCCTTTCAGCAGAAGTTATAGTGTAAAGTGTAAATTTTTCCTTTAGCACAAACTAAAGTGTGAAACTTAACAGGGTTAAAATTTGACATTCCATAGATTGGTAGTCTGCGGATTTGTTGATGTTTTAACAAAGTATGATTTCTTTCCGTAGATTGGTACTCTATGGAAAAACAAATTATAATTCTATTGATTTAATTCAAAAAATAAAAGTTAGTCATCCGTAGATGTTCTGCGGAGGAATTAACTTTCTACGGAAGAATTAATTTCTGTGGAAAAATAAACCACAGAAGGGTACTAAGGGTTGAGGGTCCCACAATATTTAAAAAGTTTTAAAGATTCTGAGAATGTACTATGAATCCAAGGATCGTCAGGAAATTATTAGTTTAGATGATGATAAACAGTAATCGTGGAATTATCACTGATTGTTGTTTGGTTAACCGATGATGTGAAATTGATTGCAAAATCAAGCAACGAAGAACAAATCAAATTAATGAAAAGTAGATGAATATAAGATGAAGAACAAACACAAATATTTCAAAAGTTTTCCATTAATGTTTGAATAATGATTACATTAAACAAACAATGAATGCTATTGCTATTTCTAGGGTTCTAATGCTCTAATGATGTGCGTATTGTTTTACGGCTAAAAGCTTAAACAAATATGTGATCTAAGCCTTCTATTTATAGGCTAATAGATTTGCATTTTTAATGTGTAAAAGCTACTTTCTTAAGGTAAGAAAGTTACTCTGTCAACATTCTGATTTGACAGATAATTTTCTGACGAAAGTAATGTCTTCCACAGATGTTGACTTTGGTGACGTCACTTCAGTATGATTGACTTGTTGACTTGATGAGACTTCATAGGTTGTAAAGTGAAGTATATTGATCTTCTGCAGGAGCTTTGTCTTCCGCGGGAGTTTTGACTTCTACAGGAGATTAGTCTTCCGTAGGAGATTGGTCTACTATAGGAGATTGGTTTACCGTAGGAGATTGGTCTTCCGTAGGAGATTGGTCTTCCGTAGTTGTTTTACTTATTCATCCGGAACAAGTTGGTCTTCCGTTGGAGCTGCAGCAAGTTGGATGAACTTCAGCTGTTGTAAAGCTTTCGCATGAGTTCTATGGATGCAATGCTTGTTTTGTTCTAGAAGATCTATAGAGGAATAGTTTGTTCATCTGTAGTTATTTTTCAACAGTTAGTCAATTTTCAAGAAATTGAATAAGTCTAATGTTTTCCTACAAACACACATATAAAGAAACATATAATAAATGAATTAACCTATAAATGTATATTGCATACAAAAGGATGAAAAATGTACAAGAGTTATTACGAATATTGTTTTAAGTACAAAATCTATACCTAACTTCGAGTCCTAACAATACTCCCCCTTAGGTTTAGCTACTTCTAATCAATTCCTCAGACTTCATAGCTCTTTCACTCTTGACACCATCTTTATATTAAAAAAAGATACAACTTCCTTTTGATCATCATATTTAAACTTGATATCCATTCGGCTCAACTTGTTCAAGGTATCAAAATTCATCCCAAGAATATCTTCTTTAGTTGTTAAAGTTGCAATAACACTATTGTTGTTAACAACTTCTCGTTTATCATCTTTAGATATTCTTAGTTTAGTATTAGATGGGATTTCAGATCCCATAAGCTGGCCAACCTTGAATTTTTCTTCTTTTATTGGTTGTGGCATTCAGCTTATCTATTACTTGAATAATGTGCATATATAGACATAAATCAATTTGTGCATGTTCATTGTTGAGCTTGGGAAAGTATTTATCATGTAGATAAGAGGTGTAGCTTGGATGTAAGAGTTTGATTTCCATAGAATAAAAAATCCTCATGCTTGAAGCTTCCTTCTTATCTTCTGTTCTTTTCAGTACCAGCTCCTTGGTTCTCTCAACATATCCATACTGAGTGATGGGATGTGCAAATTGGTTTAGATCTTGATTGAAGTAGTTTTCTTGTTGGTATGTCCAACTCTTATCAATAATTCATCATCCATAGAGTGTGAAGAGCTGGACAGAGACCTTCTTTGCTTGTCTTTTCTCTTCTTATGCGCTTTATTTTCTCTTCTCTTCTATAACAACATCATCCTTGAATTTTGATAATAACTTTCCAACCATGATTTATTGCTCTTGGATGGATTGGATAGTTAGTGATTGGTTAGCTCTGAAGTGGATTGTGGTTAGCATCTGGGAGTGAGATGACCAATTCAATCAATGGAAAGTACTGAATCGTGCTAAATGCCCTTTTTATGAGGGCATAATCCCAGTCAGCATCATATTTCCATGCAATAATTTGATATTCTTCATCCGACTTGGGAGGTGTGATGTGATCAAAGAGTTGAATCAATGTGGATTTTTGTTCAGTAACTTCTATCACTTTTGTTCCAAGTGGCCACACTTTACTTGGAATAACCTCCCTTGGCTCTTTAATCATTTTCTCCTTTCCCTTGTTCATATCTTTCCTTTCTATAATAATAGGCTCAGTAGGATTTGATTTATGGGCATGAATTAGATTTGGAGCTTCTGTTCGAAGCTTACTCCGGTCTGCAACTTAAGTTTCATCACATACTGTATTATTTGTCTCAGCTTTTTCACAGATCTATCTCCTAACTCATACAATTTACGGTTGTTTTTTGCAACCAGCAAATCATGTTGTGTCTGTTTAGCTTTTTGGTGTCATAATGACCCAATTCCTTTTTCTACTTTTATGTCGCTTGCAAGTTTATGAAAGTATCATAGTTGCATCCCAGAATCATTAGTCTGGCCACAATGAAATCTTTAATGGCTTGCTTCATTTCATCCGAATTCATCCTCTCTACCATTTCATATGGAAATCCTTTGTTAATGAAGTCCATGAACATAGCAGATTCGAGTCTCTCTTTAAGGATATCTTGAATGGTGTGCAGATCATCAGATGTTGTTGTTTCAATAGCCTTGGGAGTTTCTTCTTTTGTTAACTCCTCCCACTCAGCATCACTTTCATCATTGTGTTGAATTGGCTTTAATGTTGATAAATTGGCTGATGGGGTGTGCTGAGGAGATATTTATTTTGCTCTCTTAGGTAAGTATTGCACCTCTATAACTTCTTTCTCCATGTTCCCCCATTACTTCCTCTTCTTGTTGTATTGGATGATTAGGACCTGTTGTTGAGATGAGACAACTTCTGATATTGTTTGTTGTTTTGCTGCTTATGGTGCTTGTTGAGAAGTTGGAACAGATTCAAGTTCATTAATTTTTTCTTCAAATCTCAATCTCATCATTTTTTGCTTTCAGGCACTCATCTTGTTTAGAAAGAGTGATTTTGGCTTTGTTCATTTCTATAACAATCTTCTCCTTTTATGTCTTCTCTTTTTGCATAGACTCTTTCAGTTCTCTTACCAACTTATTCAATGCATTAATAACTTCATTATTAGTTTGAGCATATTCTCTAAGTCTTTTGATTAAGCCTTCTTGCAGAGTCAGTAAGACATCTTTTCCATTCAAGACTCCCTTCAGTTCTCTCAGCCTCTCTAATATTTTATTTGATTTGATGGTCAGATTGTTGTATTTGGCCACAAGAAATCTTTTACTGACATAAATCTCATCTTCATTCAAATCATCTTCATGATAAGCTATAACATCAACAAACTTTTCTCCATTCTCAGCCAATTGTTCAATCTCCTGTTCTTGTTCATGTTCGACTTCTAAATACACCTCTTCTATTTCTACATCATGCACTTCATCATGATCATCTTTAAAGTTGATCACTTCGGTGGGAGAAGTGCTTTCATAGGTTGAATTGGATTCAACAACTAGTGAAATTATGATTGGAGGTTGTTCTCATTTTAGAGATGGCTGAATAGGTGAAATGGGTTCTGTAGTTGAAGTGTTCTGGGATGATATAGATGAGGAAAGTGAAACGGGTTGAGTGTGCTCACTAGCTGATGATAATGGTTCTGTTGCAGCAGTGCTTATGGAGGTTGATGATTGATTGGGAGAGATGGGTTGAGTTTGATCACTTTATGGTGATTGTGGTTTTGCTGATGATGATATTGTTTCATGACGTATGGGAGTTGGTGGTTGATTGATGATGGGAGATTGAGGTGGAAAATTTATAGCTTGACCAGCTGGTACAGGGTATGCTTCACCTTGTTCTTATTGTTCTTATTGTTCTACAAAAATCAACTCTTTTGGAATCTCAGTATTCTCATCCACAACAGGAGCATGCATCTCCATTTCTTCTCCTTCATATCATCCACTTATTTTGTTCAACACAGATCTCCCTAAATGTGCTTGCACAAACACATCATCTGTCACACCCCGGGCCAAGGTAGGGTGGGATGTCACAGACTAGCATTAACATATGGCAGCGGAAACAAACCATCATAAGAGCTCAAATGAGAGAATATCACATGGCATAACTAATTAAAGAAAAATATGGACTAGATACAAGTATATTCCCCATTATAAGTGTTTAAGTCATCATTTCAAATGTTTTCATCAATAACAAAAGTAAATTGTTTCAATGTTTTCAGAACATAATAAGCCAATGCCATGGGTCATGGAGCTAAGTCAAGGCCTTCTACACAGCTAGACATCTATCACGGGTTACCTGAAACATACTCAAAAGAAATTTGTGTCAACTATAAAGTTGGTGAATTCCAGTGCTTAAAGTTTAAAAACAAAAGGGATCAAATAAAATCCTCATTTGATTTAAAAGAAATCGTAGTTTCAATATTATGGGGGGTCACAATCAACCCTGCACTCAGTCCCGGCTAGCCTCTTCTAAAAATTGTGTTTTACCAGTTAATCCCAAAGGAAGAACTGAGCCCCAAACCAGTCTACCATACCTGCCGGATGGTTCATCATAGTTTCTTATAAAAACATGTCACATGCCATAAATGATCCCTCAGGACCTCAGTAGGGCACCCTTCCTAAACGAAAGCCACTGTGTGTGGGGGATTACCTAAATAGATCATCCATATAAAACAAGCAGTTCATGAAAGAATTAATGATCATGATATAAGCATCAGCAGGTAAACACAATTCCCACATACAAACACCCAGTAAAGCATAGATATAGTTCAATTATGAAAGAGCATGCTTTTATCCCAAAACAGTAGTAAAAAGGTAATATTCTTCGTGTACCGAGGAAGTCTCAAGCCTAGCACCCTATCATTAAAAATAAGTGGTAAGCTACTGGTCCTAAACTTATATAAGGTTTACTAGATGTGCCAAGGAGTTGGATGTTAGATTCGGCGTTGATTCGTTAAGAGTTGTATGAAAAGTTTCCTTTTATGGAAAGTCATTGTTTCTTATGTAATTAAGGATTTTACACCATTAAGTTAGTGACACAAGTTAAATAAAGTTGTTCAAGTGATTAATAGCTTCCCATAAGTCGGTTATAAAGTTTGGTAAAAATCTTTCAGTTTAGTCCCTCAAGTTTCAAAATTGACAATTTCTTCCCTCAAGTTTGTTTTCTTTTACTTAATAGCTTTTATGAAAAAAAATCAGGTTCTTGAAGTTAAATGACTCATTTTTAAGTAAGTGTACACCAAATTTTCATAATGTAGGTCCGGTTTATTATCCATGTGTTTAACGTTCCCGGTTACGGTAAAACCGATAGGTTTTTTAACGGTTAAGTATGAATTTCCATGTTTTGAGTCTTAGACCATTATATATCATTTTAAATACATTTTTATAAGTTTCTAGTCTTTTGATTATGAAATTTTAGCCTCTTATAGTTGAATGCCTCGTTTTCACGTTTAAGCCGTTAAAACGTGTTTTTACCCGAATTTGACCGTTTAAAAGCTTGTTTGACGAACATTTCAAATCCCTTAAATATTATAACACTTAACTTACTGAAATAACATGGTTTTTATGAATATTGGTTTTATACCATAATTTCGTGGATTTTTCTCAAAATGTCACCCGGTTAATACCCGTTTTTAGTTAAAAATACCATCTAACTTATCTTTTGACCACTTAATAAACAAATCTGGTCCAGAGCACTTTGTTAACCATTTTTGAGCGTGGAATTATCTTTAAAAAGTTTAAATTCCTAGATCTCTTATTTTTAAGTCGTTTTACCATGTTTCGGTTCCCGAACATTACCAAAAATACCTAGTTTCACCATGACTTATATTTTCAGCCATTAACCACACATCATACACTTAATTTTTACCCAAAACCTTCTGAAATAATGGTCGCGGTTAAACCGTTCAACACAACAACAATCATTAACATGGAGATTTTTCCATAACTGACCATTACCCATGTGTAAATCATTGTTATCATCGTTTAAACATTCCCAAATCCAAATATAACTTTCGTAACAGATTGTTAGGGGTCTAATGAGTCATTAACAAACATGATACACGCATAACATTTGGTGGTTAGCAGGTCATAAGGTTCAAAGTGACAAAATCATCCAAAATAGGGTTTTCTAGGTGTAAAATCGGGTTACACCTATAGAATGACTTATATAACGAGTGAGATACCTTCAAGGATGTGAAAAGCTCTTCAAGAACAAGGTGGTAGCAACATGTTCTGTTAGATATAAGAATGGTAACATTCTTGGGTGGAAAATGAAGAAAACACATCAAATGACTATTTTCGGGTGACATGAAGCATACACTTGGTGTTGTTCATGGTTTGGAGAGTATAGATAGACAAGAATGGCCTGGAAAGCCTTGGACAAAGCTGGATAATATCAAACAAGTGCTGTAAGGCCACGAGTTTGCAAGATCCAAGCACCAAATGCTTTCAAACCTTCTCTCCTTTGCGGTTTGAGCTTGGCCGATGGTGGTGATGATGTTGTTCTTGATTATGAGCTGAAATGGAGTCCAAAACCATGGTGTGTGTGTGTTCAGATGGAGTGAAGCCGAGAGAAAAGAGGGAGGAAGTGTGTGTGTGTTTGATCTTGCATGAATTAGGAGTGGAGAGTTGAGGGTGGTGGTGTGTAGTGGAGTAGAAAAGTGGTGATTGGAGGAGAGGGGGGCGGCCGAGCTTTGTCTTATAGTGGAGATTTTTTATTTGATTTTAAATGGTAAATTTTATTGTGTAGTATTGTTTTGTAGTGTTGTGTAGTATTATTTTGTAGTGTAGTGTAGTATATTAAGTGGTATAATTTTAGTTAGTTGATATGTATTATGCATGGATATGCATGCATTAAGCTGAAAATTATGTGTTCATACCCATGTTAATTGTTTTAATAATTTAATTGTATGGCTGACTAATTGACTTTCCTAGAATACTAAGTTTTGCTAAGTTAAAGCTTGAACTAACTAAGAGGTCATAAAAAGTCACATAAAATGATAAGAATGGTACTAGTATCAAATGATGATTCTAATGCTATTGGTAATAATAGGATGATACAAGTCATTAATATTTAATAAGATGGTAATGATGCAAGTAGATTAGGGTTGGAATTATGACCTAGAGATTGGTTGTCACATTCTCCCATTGTTTAAGAAATTTCGTCCTAAAATTTTAGCTTCGATTAGGTCTTGAACGGGTGTTTTAAAGAGGTGTGGATAACTCTTTCTCATCTCATCTTCTCACTCCCAAGTGAATTCGGGTCCTCGCCTAGAATTCCATCTTACCTTGACTTTGGGTATGCGGCTTCGTCGGAGTTTCTTGACCAACCGGTCAGTGATTTCCAAAGGTTCTTCCACGAAGTACAGCTTGTTATTGATTCTTGCTTCTTTCAGCGGTAGCTCCAGGGTTTTCTCTACCATGCACTTCTTCAAGTTCGACACATGGAAGGTGTCGTGTATGTAACTCAACTTCTGAGGTAGCTTCAATTTGTATGCCATGGGGCCAATTCTTGCAAGTATTTCGAATGGCCCAATGTATCTCGGGCTTAACTTTCCTCTCTTTCCGAACCTCACAGTTCCCTTCCATGGTGATACTTTTAGCATTACTCTGTCACCCACCTGAAATTCCAATGGTTTTCGTCTCTTATCAGCGTATTCCATCTGACGGTCTCTGGCTGCCCGTAGACGCTCCTTGATTTTGAAAATCTTGTCGGTGGTCTCCAACACGATGTCAGGTCCCATTACATGGCTATCACCTACCTCATTCCAGCTCAATGTTAATCGACATTTCCTACCATACAGAGCCTCATATGGAGCTGCCTTGATACTAGAGTGGTAACTGTTATTATAGGAGAATTCCACCAAAGGGAGATGGTTGTCCCAGTTCCCACCAAAGTTTATCACGCAAGCTCTTAGCATATCCTCCAAAGTTTGAATGGTTCTTTGTAGAAGACTACATAAGGCTCGACAAAACAACAAACACCAAAATTAAAGATGACAAACGAAAGACAAAGTCACGCGACAGCGGATTCCACACGAGAGGCGGACCCGCGCGAAAGGCATAATTGCGCGACAAGTCTGTCGCGCGAGAACTACTGTTTAGTATAAATTGTTTAGTTTTCGTTTTGTAATTAAGCTTTTGATCATTTTTCATTCCAGAACTCTTGTATTACTGTGTGTTTTCGCATAAGACCTATAATAGGTTGTATTGTTCAATACAAGAAGCTTATTTTGTTCAATTCGATTCTTCTCTTATTCCAATCATGTTTACATTCCGCATTCACATGATTGAGATCGTGATTTGATTATTTCTGGGAGAAATCCATAGTTTTACAATTGGTATCAGAGCATTAGGCTCTAGAACCACGATTTGAAGAGGTTTTGGATTGATTTCTACTCATTTCTGGTGGTATTCATCATT
>BJCO01001800.1:0-19743 GCA_018326465.1 Flaveria floridana
AGGAGGATATGAAGGAAAGCAAATTGTCAAGGGTTTGGTAGATCTACAATGGAGATTTCTGATTCATATACTCCAGCACTGTCTGTCCAAAAGAAAGACAGTGTGGATTGATATTCTAGTAACTACCTCTTTAGCTATCTGTGCTCTATGCACAAACAGACCATTCAATATGTCTGTTTATGTATTTAATGATCTGGTGTCAAATGTTCAAAAAGGAAGAAGAAACATGTTCCTAATGTACCCCAGATTCCTCCAACGCCTCATCAGCAAAGCATTTCCATAGCTTACACCTGCAGGACCAGTAATAAACATTCCTCATTATAATGTCATGTCCTACATGTACATAAAGAAGAGGAATCCTAGGAATTTCTATAGTGGAACCTTCTTTCCACCACTTCCTTGGATGCTAGAGCAAATCCACCAACAAGAAGAACAAGAGGATATTGCTCCTGATGAGCAAGCTCCAGAAGAAGAAGAAGCATCTCATGATCAACAGCATGTTGATGAGCACGCTGCAGAAGAAATAGAGGAACAAAGGCCTGAGTCACCACATGTTGATGTAGGTGGTGATCTTCACTCAGGACCTTCTGTTCAAGAAGCAGAGATGACATCTCCACTTGTTCCATCACCTGTTCAATCTCCTTACATGTCTCTGGCTCATTTTTCTCCACCTCATATTTCACCCATAGCTGCTGAGCCTGTTGAGTCTGGTGAATCTACCAGCTCTACAGATGAATCCGAATCATCACCGGATGAGGAGGGTCACACTATGAGGATGCCTATAAGACAAGTGCATTTAGAAGCAGGGCCTTCTGAAGGTTTTTCTGAATCAGGAATTAATCAACCTGATGAGAAAGATGAAATGATTACAGAGCTCATGTTGAAAGTATAGAGGATGGAAAATTTGTTGAATAGGAGATCAAGCACAATTCAAGACAAAATTCAAGGGCTGAATGAGAAAGAAGCATAGATCGAAGATCTGAAAGAGAGAGATGAGGCTCAAACATCAAAGAAAGAAAAAAGAAATAGATGATCTTAAGGGTGCTCTCCATCAAGCTAAAGAAGAAATCAGCGGGCACGTTGACACTGTGACCATTCAAACCATTGCCATGGAGGATAAAGAAGGCCTAATTGAGAACCAATCTGAGCTAATCACTGATCTTAGTAACCAAAATGAGATCTTACTAAAAAGGGTCTTAGAACTGGAAATGTAATCAAGATCAAGGAGAAATTGGCTGAAGATCAAGAAACTAAAGGTGATGATGAATAACAAAGAAAAGGTGAACCAGATTTAGAACAAGAAATAGAACAAGAAACAGAAACAGAGACTAAGCCAAGTCTAGCCATGGTTGTCTATTCAAGTGATCCATCTGAAGAAACCATAGAGCAAGATTTTGAGCTTGGAGATCTCATAAAAGATCTAGATAGCTACTATACTAGAGACTTTACCATTGATGATGAGTTTTAGGATTTTATTAAAGACCCAAGACCTCCAGTAGAACACTTAGTGGTGATTGCTCAAACTCTAGTGCCCTTAGAGAGAGAGAGAGAGAGAGTTGAGCTTGCAGATTCATCCTGCAGTCACGCTGTTTTATTGACCAACAAAACCTCATTAGAAGACTAAGTGAAGAACTCAAACAAAGAGAAGAAGCTGCTAAAAAGCAAGCTGAAGAACAAAAACAAACAACTGATGAAACATCTGTGCCATCCTCATCCAGACCATTAGTACACACCTACTCAAGAAAAAGGAAGTACTTGTCTGAGAAGGCAAAGGGAAAAAGGCCCGTAGAGGAAGAAGAGCCTATGAAGAAGAAACAAAAAGATGATCCAAGAAGTTTGGTTGCCATAGCTAAATTTCTGAAGGAGCATGAGAAGGCCGAGGCATGGTTAAAAAAAAATGATTAACATTATTGACTTGGAAGAAGGAGATATTGAAGGAGGATACGAGGTTGATGAACCTGTGGTGAAAGATAGTCCTATGAAGGTTGAAACCTTTGTTGAGGATATGGTTGAAAAGGCTCAAACAAATGACCTGATGATCAATGCAATGTTTCTGATCAATCACGGTTATGATGCTGATGAGGTGTTTGGGATGACCTATGAGTCCATGGTTGAAGAAGTGGGAAAGATGAACCAACTTTTTAACCCAACACATGTGATTGAGTATGAGAGAAGACCAGTCAAATCCCCAATCACATTCAGCACCCTAACCACAAAACATGCTGAAACCTATCAAGCTCCTTATCCTGATCCCTACACCATGTCTGACAGGGAAATGAAGGATTATCTTTCCAAGCAAGATATATAAAGAGAAAGATGGGTAGCATGAAGAGTAATTCTCTTATAGCTACAATCCTCTAAATGATCAATGAAAAAAAAGACAGATTGAAAAAGTTGGAAGAGGAGGTTGTAGGAAGAAGACCTAGAACAAGACTCACAGCTCAAGACATCCAGATCACCCAAGAGACAAAGAGACATACTTACTTGATATGAATTGTTCATATTCATTTGTATCTACGCCTTGTTTACTGTCTAAAATGTAGGAAAGTGATTTATGTTATGGGATCATAGTCTTGGTCATGTAAATGTTAAAAATATGAATAAGTTGGTTAGAAGTAATCATGTTGTAGGCCAACCTTTGAAAGAATTGAAACTAATTAAACATTGTCTGTCATGTTCCAAAGGCAAACAACACAAACTTCCTCATAAACCTATTGCTTAAACCAAAATTGACTCTATTCTTCAACTATTACACATGGATTTATTTGGTCCAGTTAGTTTTTTGAGTTTAGGAGGCGGTGCATATTGTTTAGTCCTTATTGATTATTTCCCTAGATTTACATGGAGTTCTTCTTAGCAACCAAAGATGAGACACCTCATTTGTTGATAAAATTCATGACACTCATAGTGAATCTGACTAACAACATTTGAAGTGATAATGGAACCGAATTTCGCAATCACACACTGAATGAATTTTGTGATTCAAGGCGATAGCTAGAAAATTTAGTTCTGTAGGAACTCCACAACAAAATGGAGTTGCTGAAAAGTGACAGATCTTTAATTGAAGCTGCTAGAACAATGTTATCTGTAGCCAAATTACCATCATTCATTTGACTGAAGCTATTATCATTGCAAGTTATGTTCAGAATTGTGTGTAAATCAACAAACAATAGAATATGACTCTTTATGCAATCTTTTTCAAGCATAAACCCAAAGTCAAATATTTCAAAATATTAGAGTTCTTAGAAGATTAACATTTGTCTTTTACTTTTTGTCATAGTATAGGGACTTGTTTTGTAAATATATGTTCATTGTTTCTTTTGATAGTATAAATAGGATAATTTATTTATTTTGTATGGGCGGGAGGATAGCCGCTGTAATTCACCTATACACTTTGTATCCACCACTTTTGCTATCAATGAGATCTATGAATTTTTGAAGAAATTATTGTTGATTTGATTTCATTGTGTTTGTATTGATCATTGCATTACTATATAATCACATATCGATCCATTTGAACCTATTAAATGGTAGCAGAGCCTTCGGTTCAATGATTAGAGCTTATTATTGGTGTTTTTGAGCTCTTAATCACTTGAAATATGTGTTGATTGCAGTTTGATCAATTTTGTTGTTTTCAGTTGTGTTTCATCCATAGAAACATGAATTGAATCACAATTTGGTATTTAATCCATTCAGATCTGGGTTTTGATCAGATTTGTGTTGGAAAAGGTTTTCTTCATTTTTGGACCTTAATTCAATTAGAAAACAGATTTGTTGTTGTTGTTCGATCAAAATCATGATTGAGGAAAGTTAATCGGTCTATTTACTACCCAGTTGAAAGTTTTTAGATCAATTGAACAAGTTTCGAAGCATTTGATAAGACCTGATTGTGTCGAAGATGATGAATTAGGTGCTTGTTGTGTGAAAAACATCTAAAATTTTGCCAAGTGTTAAGATGCTTTACAACTGTTTTGGCATTTTATCACTATTGAGGCATTTTCAGACTCGGTGTTTTTCAACTGTTTAGATGCATTATGACTGTTTGGAGTCGTTGAAACTTTAAGCAATTCTAGATGTTTGGAGACTGTTTGGGCGTTTTCGGTTAAAATCTAAGAAATTTAACCAAGTAACCAGGCGTTTCTACACTGTTTGGCCGTTTGACAACTATTCAGGCGCATCATCAATCAGGCATTTCAGAATTCAACTAAGGTATTCCCTTAGGAATTTCTTGTTCAAAGTTGGGCGTTTCAAAAGCATCAGGCGCATCAGTATTCAGACTTTTCACTAAACACTTGGAAAATTTTCAAAACTAAAATCCAAAATATTTTCATTTCATAGTTTCATTTTAAACTTTAAAAACAACAATAACATGTCATCATTAATTAAAAATACAAAATGGTCAAGTCTGAAGATTCAGAGAACACGGTTCCTGTTAGACACAACAAGTGCATTATTAAAAGGATAATGCTTGCCATAAACATTCATAATGTGTTCTAGACATCCGAACAATCATTAACTAATAAATTAGCATCATTAACATTCATAACATACATTAATTATTGTTTAAATTTCTTTTTAGGATTGTAGATAAAAGAAATTTTGACAAGTGTCAGCAGCGGATGAAGATATGCCCACATCAGATGAGTAAAGGTCAGCAGTGGATGAAGTCTAAAAAAGTCCAAGTGCTCACAGCGGATGACGATCTCCACAGTTGATGACCAAGTGCTCACAGCGGATGACGATCTCCACAGTTGACGATCTCCACATCAAAGCTTACTCACTGATGTGCAAGGGGTTACCATTGGAAGTCTTGACTAGACTTGAAGGTTATCAAACTGTTTATACCATGTACAGAGCTTTAAAGATTATTTATGAAGGTATTAAAGAGATACAAGATCTCAAAAAGCAGAAACTCAAGAGGCAATTAGAGTTATTTGAGCATCTTTCTTAAGAAACAATCCATCAAATAATGAACAGATTCGTGCAATTAACAACTAAAATGTCAACTGCTGGTATAAAAAACGATCTTAAAGATCTAAACGACATAATTCTTAATGCTCTTCCATCTACATGGAAACAGATAGTAAATTTGTTGAAGCATAAAAAAAGTTTCCAATGGATTTGGATCTTTTGATTGCTAAAATTAAATCAGTTGAAATTGACGAGAGCTCTAGAAACAATAATAGAGTTGCATCAATGTCTCAATATAAGTACGTTGCTTCTCCAACTAACATAATGGAGAATTTTTTTCTAGCAAACGATGATAATTCCCTAGAATATGAGGGTGATTTGTTTGTTGGAGCTGGTTTCTTCACAAATTCTTCTTACTCAAGTGCTCTTGTTTATACAACTCAACCTCAGTCTCCTCCTAAAACTCAAACTCCTAAACCTCAAACTGAGACTTCTTCTTATAATTCTATTAAACTAGCAAAGTTAAAGATGTCATTAATATCCTGTTACAAAATGATAAGTCAAAATATGCTTTTACTGCTTTCATGACAAGTTTTCATGCTTATCAAGGTATATATCTAACCTTGGTAGATCTTATTTTACTGGATTTGTTTGAGATGGATCCTGATGATGTGGAAGAGATAGACTTGAATTGACAGATGGTAATGATTGCTTACAGAACACAGAAACACGCATATGTTAACAGGAATTACAAGCCAAGTGTTAAAACTATTGTCTTTAACAAATCAAAGGCAAGGTGTTTTAATTTCAATAGTTTTGGTCATTTCTCAAGGGAATGTAAAGCTCCTAGAAATCAAGGCGGAAATGGTCAAGCTGGTTCTAGCATTCAAAGATACTAATAACAGTCTCAGAAAACCTCCTAAACGCATTATCAAAGTCTTCCCAACCAGAACTTAAAGATGAAACAAAATCATCTGAAGAGCCAAAGAAAGCTCTTGTTGTCAAAGACGGATATGACTGGAATGCATATGCTGAACAATTCACCAGCTGATCTAGCATCAAGTTTAGTGTTGCTGAAGTTCAAAGTGAAGGCCGGTCTGGAGAAAATGATCCTAAGGTGGATGGTGATTCAGAAAATGATGATGAAGATTATGATTGGGGTGACAAATCTAGCCCAAAAGAGGATTGAGAAGAAATTTCACTCGTGGCTAAGTCTGAATAACCAAAGGATGAGCATCAATCATCTGACTTTGAGACTTCTTCTTCATGTTATACTGAAATTCCTATTAAAGTCATAGAAAAATGTGCATAAAAGCATGTTTTGATCAATTGAGCATTAAAGAACATATTCATTTAAAATCTATGACAAACTTAAACAAGAAGGAGTAATGCATAACAAACTAAAAAATTATCACAAAGTCTCTCATGAAAAGATCTTATCTCTTCAAACTTTATGGAATAAAACACTAAAAGAACTTGAACTTGTTAAAAAACAACTTGAGGAGATGACTAAAAATTTAGAAGAAGAAAAAATAGCTCATGTTGCAACACAGGTGGATCTAGCTAAAGTTAAGAGTTCTAAAATTATTGTAGAACAATTGGTAAGTGAGAGGAAGGATAAAAACAAAACAGGTCTAGGTTTCACACATGAAACCATGCCTGAATCTATTTCAAATACTTTACCTGAAAACTTTAACACACATGATCATTCACCTGAAAACAAAGCTAAGCTAAAAGACTTTCAAAATAAGAAAAAGATTTTGCAATCTGATGCAGAAAGTGATGAATAGGAGACTAATGTTGAGATTATTGAGGAACAAGATTTTGAAATGATTAAAAATGGTCATCTGGTAAAAGTTAAATCTTATGAACCATGACCAAAGAGGAAGAAAATGTTTGTTCCCGAAGGATCTCATGTTGTTGAAAGTTGTTACCCTAAAGATTTTGTTGAAGAAGTCATTCTAAAGAATGACAAATGAAACATAATGAAAAAAATATGTAGTAACATCTGTGGATTCATTTCCTTATGGATTCAAAAATCCAGACATCATCAAACGGCAAAAAGACCAAAAGGAGAAAGAAACTGCAAAAGAGTCTTCTCCAGATGCCATTCAATCCCAAAGAAAGAAAAGGTCATCAAGATTAAGAACCTAAAGAAGGAGAAGGAAAAATGCTAAAGCTAAATACTCTTAGAATCAAAGTCAAAACAATCAAACTCAAAGAACAAATCAATCTAATCAGTTTAATCAAGTGAAGTTTGTGCATGCGGGTACTTTTGATATGAACACAATTCTAGAAACCAAATCAAACTCTAAGAACAAATCTAACTTGAATCTGAAAACAAGTTCAAGTCCAAAGTCTTCCACTGTCAACAAAATATTTGTATCTAAGGAGTCTAGGAGTAGTGTTAATGAACAAAAGTTAAAACCCAAATCTCAAATGAATAAACTCCCAAATCAAAAACAACAGATTAACTTTTTAACTCCTAGATCAAAACAAGGATCAAATGTGGCTTCCACATCTAAGGTTAATCAACAGTTGTTTAAATTTCAATAAAGGTGTTATGAAATATGTGACATGTAAAATCATTAGACTGCTGAATGTTTCTTTAACAGGTATTGTCACATTCGTAATATGAAAAACCATTCAACAGCTGATTGTTATTTCAACATGTACTTTAACATTTATGATAAAAGAAATCACAAAACTGAGAATTGTTACTTCCAAAAATCCTCACTAAGGAATGGATATGTTAATCCAAGACTTCAAAGAAATCAAAATGTTTGTTCTCAAAGGTTGACAAACCAGCCTTCCTTAGGCTTGAGATCTTTTCAAAGGATTGATTCTGGTCATGATGATTCTTATGTTGTGCAAACAAAGCATTATTAACAAGGAAACTTCATTCCACGTTCTGCGAGAATGAACAATGGAAATTTGGTAAGCAAAATTTTTGTGAAAATATTCCTATTGATGGTTTAACTTATCTTCATGATGATCTGGAAAAACTTTACCATGTTTTGTGAATTAAACAAATCAAAGATAATCAAAAATTTGTTAAGAAAGCAATTGATAAACTGAAACAACAAAAGAAGCCTGATTTGAATAAGCATCATTTTAAACAGTTTACTATTATTGATAAATTTGGCAAGCCTAAGACCATCTCGGCTTGGGTTGATAACTCAACTTAAATCAGTTTGAAATGCACGTACGCCCAAGAAGACCTATTAACACGTGGTATGTTGATAGTGGGTGTAGTCGACATATGACAGATAATCATGCCTTGCTGCAAGATTTTAAGTAAAAAGATGGTACTCATGTTGATTATAGGGGTGATGTAGGTAGCAAGATTTCATGCGAAGGAATAGTGTCCAGTGGGATTATTAGCTTTGATAAAGTCAACTATTGTGCACAGTTGAACTTTAATCCCTTAAGTATTACCCAAATTTGTGACAAATCTTACTCTACTTTATTTTGATGATTCTTTTTGTTATATTTTGAAGCCAGGTTTTCAGATAACCAAAGAATAGGTAGTTGTTAAAGCTGTTCGTGATCGAGATGTATACAAGTTAGATATGCGTCAAGTAGATCGAACTATAGAAACAACATGCCTAATTGCTCAAGCATTAAATGACGAAAGTTAGTTATGGAATAGACGTCTTGGGCATTCCAATTTCAAGAACATGAGCAAGCTTGTAGTAAGAATTCCAAGAAAGAAGTTTCCTACCACAGATGAGTGCACAGCGTGTTTAAAAGGGAAGCAACACAGAGAGTCTTATAATCCCAAGCTGATAAACTTAAATTCCAAGCCTCTCTTGATGTTGCACATGGAACTATTCGGACCAACAAATGTGAAGAGCATTGGAAAAAATATTAATGTTTAGTTATCATTTATGACTTTACAAGACTTTTATGCGTTTTCTTTTTGCATGCTAAATCTGAATCTGCTGAATTATTAAAAAAATTCACCATTAAAGTAGAAAATGAATTAGAACAAAAGATGAAAATTATTAAAAGTGATAATGGAACTGAATTTAAAAATGTCAACATTGACATGTTTTGTGCAGATAAAGGAATTACTCGTCAGTTCAGTGCTCCTAGAGCTCCATAATAAAATGGAGTTGCTGAAAGGAAAAATAGAACTTTGATTGAGGCTGCACATTTCATGTTAGCAGATGCAAAGATTTCAATCACTTTTTGGGATGAAGCCATATCCACTGCATGTTTTTTGGAGAATCGTACATTACTTGTGTAAGATAAATAGAAAACTCCTTATGAGTTGATGTTTGGCAGGAAACCTAATATAGATTTTCTCATGTCTTTTGGTTGTCGAGTTTTGATTTTAAATTCAAGTGACCAGCTAGGAAAATTTGATGCAAAATTTGATGTTGGATTTTTCATTAGATATTCGTCGATTTTAAAAGCCTTTAGAGTTTATAACCCTAGGACGAATGTTATCCTTGAAACTTTTAATGTTAAATTTCTGGAAAACTCATTTCCATCAGTTGCTAAAAGTCAAGCTTGGTTGTTTGATTTAGATTCTTTGTCAAACTCTTGCACTTCTAACTTGTTTGATACTCTAGGTGAAAAAAAAGAAACAAGGAGGAGATCGCAGATCTTTCAGTGATGATTCTAATTATGATGATATGGATGATTCTAGCCAAGATTACCTATTCTTTTTGTTTGTTAAAGATCTTGTATTTTGTTATGAATGTCATGATCAATCTCAATCTCAACAAGGACAAGAACCTCCCGTTTTTGAAAATTCAAATGTTTCACAACCAATTACCAATGATAGTTCAGAAGTTGTACAACCTGAGTCTGGAACTTCATCAGTTTCTGATGATGTAGTTGTTAATGATAATCTTGATTACATTATCAATTCACCGACTCAAGTTCCTAATTTCACCCTACATACTTCGAACTTATTACAATATCTTTCTAACTTGAACTAGACTAATCTAGATGTTAATGTTCAAGAAGATGAGATTACAACATCTTGTGTTCATAAGAATCATCCTACATCCCAGATTATCAGTCCATTGAATAAGAGAATGATGAGGAGTCATTCAGAACAAGCAAACCTCTACTTATACTTGTGTTTTCTGTCTCAAATTATCCCTAAAAACATCACTGAAGTGTTACAGGAAAATTGTTGGATTGAGGCCATGCAAGAAGAGTTATTATAGTTTCGCAAACAGGATGTGTGGAAGCTTATGGATTTACCTAAAGATGAAAATGCGATAGGCTGCAAATGATTGTTTAGAAACAAGTCAGACGATCGGTGAATTATTGGTCCCAGTAAAACGAGACTCATTGCACAAGGTTACACCTAAGAAGAATGAATAAATTATGATGAAGTATTTGCTCCAATTGCAAGACTTGAAGCAATTTGTGTTTTCTGGAATTATGCGTCATGTATGAAATTCAAGATGTACTAGATTGACGTAAAAGATGCTTTCATGTATGGAATAATTACTAAGGATGTGTATGTCAAGGAACCTCTGGGTTTTGAAGATTCAGAATATCCTCATCGTGTGTACAAGCTTAGTAAAGCCTTGTATGGTCTTCATCAAGCTCGTAGATTTTGGTATGATACATTACCACAGCATTTGATCTAACTTGGATACATGTGAGGGAAAACTAATCCAACTTTGTTTATAAAGAAGGATGATGATGATCTCTTATGTGTTCAATGTATTTTGATGATATCATATTCGGTTCTACAAGTCCAAAATTGTGCAATGAATTCGAAGAAATCATGAAGTCTTGTTTCTAAATGAGTTCTATGGGAGTAATTAATGTTTTCCTTGGTCTTCAAGTGAAACAGTCTACAGATGGAATTTTTATGAATCAGGAGAAATTCGTTGAAAAGCTCTTGAAAAATTTTAAATTGTAAGATTGTCAATCCATCAGAACTCCAGCTGACGTCAATACCAAGATTGAAGTTGATCCAAAAGGAAAACAGTTGACCAAACTCTATACAAATCTATGATTGGATCTTTGATGTATCTTACTTGATCTAGACCTGATATAAGTTTGTGTCTGTGGTAGGTACCAATCTGACCTAAAGAAATCTCACTTAATCACTGTTAAAAGAATATTTAGATATTTCAAAGGAAAACATACTTTAGGGTTGTGGTATCCTTATGAAGGAAACTTCAAGTTATATGGATATATAGATAATGATTATGGAGGATATTGTCAAGATCGTAAACCTACGAAAGGTGGTTGTCAGTTTTTGGGTCCCAAATTAGTCTCGTGACAATGTAAAAAATATACAAATGTCTCCGTTTCAACCGCAGAAGTTGAGTACATAGTTGCTTTAGCAGGATGTTCTAAAATCCTTTGGTTACAAAACCTACTGCTGGATTACGGGTTCAATTTTCCTAAAACTCCTATTTACGTTGATAGCACCGCTTCTATGTTTATCACAGCTAATCCAGTCCAGCACTAAAAAACAAAGCATATCGAAATACGATATCATTTTCTCAAAGATAACTCTAAAAAAGGTTTAATCATTTTGCTTCAAATCACAACTGAAAAATAGTTGGCTCACCTATTTACAAAAGACTTTTTACCAGGTCATTTTGAGTATTCGGTCGAGTCGATTGGACTCATTAACTATGTTTGAAAACTGGTTTAGATTGTGTCAAGAGCCTTTTTACAAGGACTTTTGATCACTTGATTGAGTTTATTTTGATTTTCTGAATCATAAAAATGAAAAGAACCCTTCCTAGATGAAAAAGAAATATAAAAAAGAAACTGTCAAAGTTGACTGTATGATTGTATATATATTGTGTGTGCATGCTTAGAAGGAAGAGAAATCAAATACCTAAATAGAAAATAGCAAAAAGAAAAAAGAAAATTATAAAATAAAAACCTAAAAAAATAGAGTTTATTTCTTTGTTTATTTTTTTAGGAATGAATCTGCACTTGCAATATGTTAGAAATGATAGATACATTGGTTATGATCGGTTGCATACTCCGCTCGATAATAAAGTCTGACATCATCAGATATGATGTGCAGGTAAGCTCATAAAATTATACTGAAAATGTAAATTCTTGTGATTAAACTAGATCAGTCATGCTTTTTTTTGTCCATAATAAAGTAGTGTTAGCTTTTCTGATTGATTGCTTGTCAAGTCACAAACTCACACCTGGTGGCGATATGAATAACCATGAGATCTATTTAAAGAATCTATTTCACTTTTTTGTAATGAGTCATCATAGACCTGAAGTGACGAGGTATCCTTTGTTATAAGTCATTATAGACCTAGGTACTCTCTCCTGATGCAAAAGATGCAAATGTGCACAACCTAAAGATGAGCTCTGGTTATAAGTATATGTCAGGTTAATAAGTTAAGATGAAATGCTTTCTTGCATATCATGACGAGGGTCGAGCTCTCTACGTCTATGTGTGGGTTACATAATGTCATATCAAATCAAACCTTAAGCAATCCAAGAATTGAAAAAGTATGTATGCTAATAATCTAGCTAAAAGCACTTACTTTCTGTCCTTCGATCTCGTTTCTCCTCTACCGCGGGAACGCTGACCTGGAACACACTGATCAGGATTTAGTCACTCTATGACTATCCACCATTTCATTTTATATTAATGTGCTGATCTTAACTGATATGATCTCACTATAGGCAAGTAATTCAAAATGTGTGTAGTATATTTTTGTTCTGGTTTAATTCTGATTTTTGCATGATTTCTACGTCCATGCATGTTGACACGGATTTGTTCACTCTACTTGCAAAATAATGCCAAATAAAAGAAACTTATAAGTTTGTGAACTTAAAAGTTTAGGGGAGTAAAAATGAAAAAGAGAAAATCAATGAAAAGTGTCAAAATGTGAAAAAAAATAAAAAATAAAGTGCTTTGGATGAAATGGATGAAGCTGAAATTCAAGCATATGTGCGTTTGATATGATGAAAAAATCAACCTGAAAATTATTTAAAATAAGTGAAAAAGCTTCTTGCAAACAAAATAAAAAAAAGTGAGACTATTTCTGTTTTGAAAATTTTCAAAATTGAGACTAAAATGATGAGAAATTATTTGAAAAATGTTGTCGAAATGTGCTTGGTTTGTGTTTGAATTGAAAATTCATGTTTAAAATTAAAAATATGAGTTTCAAATGATTTGTGGTGATCTTAAACAAACAAAATTAATATTGTTAAATTTGATGGTAATTAATGTTCGTTTTGGGTGATAGTCAAAATTTGACTAAGTGTTGAGATAATGCGCATGAACAGTGGTGATGTGCATAAACGGTGTTCAAATGGGTTTTGTGAAAGTTTCCAAGTGTGAGAATCACGGAAGGTTTCTCATGCGCTTGAATAGTGCTCAAAAGGCTAAATCAGGAGTATGATGAATTTCAAGAATTTGTCTAAGTGTTGGGCGTTTTGTTAAAGTCCATGTGCCTAAACAGTTGTCATGTTGCTGAAATGGTCAAGTGTTGGGCGTATCAACTTAATCTCATATGCCTGAATAGTTTTAGACTTTTCAGTGTGGTTAGACACTTAAATGTGATTTTTTTTATCCAAGTGTTGGGCGTTTCAACAGGTTCCCATGCGCCTGAACAGTGTTCAAACTTGCAAGTTGATTAGACGTCTGATGATGTTAAAAATATTCTATGTGTGGACGTTTTATGAGGCTCATGTGCATAAGTTCTAATATGAACTATGGGTTCGTAGAAAATGAATAAGTATGGACGTATCTGTCTAACCATACGCCTGAACAGTGCCAAAGGGCCTAAACAGTGCTCATGCGTCTAAAGAATTCTTAAGAAATATGGCTAAGTATGCAAATGCGTCTAAGCCTCGTGCGTTTTAACAGTAGTCATACGCCTTCAAAGTTGTCATGCGTCTAAGGCTTTTTACACTTATATATATTCAACACTTGGTAGTTTTCATCATTTTACACAAACTCAAGCTCTCTCTTACACTCATTCTTCACTCGATACACTCATACTCGCATCATTTGATTACTACCTATAAATCTGTGTGATATATAGGTATAGTCAATGAATCTAAGCATCATTTTCATCTTATAACATCATTTTAATCTTATAACATCCGATTTCATTACTGGATTCAGTCTTTGATTGAACGTTTAAACTCTATTGAGGCGTTCGAACCCTAGGAGTTTAGAAACTTGTAATCTTTGATTTAAAATGTGTTATGATAATTAAAATTGAACATCAATTGGTTGTTATAACATGTTTTCTAATAGATTGTGAGATTCAAAACTCAATTTCATCGACATGGGTTCTTGATGATTCAGTGTTTATCAGTCGGTCCATAAGAACAAGAACCGAATAGTCATTTCAAATTTTTCATCAAAATTGGTGTGTTATTATCATAATTCAGATATTCAACTGGTATTGAGAAGGTTTTACTTGATTTAGCACACTTTAACTCATTTAAACTTAAACTTAAATGTGCTATTATCATTGTAGTGTGTATTAAACTCTTAAAAAAGTTAAGTGTGAATTGTTAAGTTTAAAAACTTAAAATGTTTTAACTCAATTAAAACTCAAATTATGTTCATGTGTCATGGTGTATTACATGGTTTAATCATAAATGTGTTAATTCAAATTTGTAACCAGTACATGCTCTGTTCATGTAATAGTTTGTATAAAACACTTAAAAAAATTTTAAGTGTTATTGGTTCAAAATTGATAACACAAAATATTGTTGAAATCATTGTAATTCAAATGTGCTTACTATTTTGTTCAGTGTAAACAGATTGCAGATCATAGTTCGAGCCTACGCATAATGTAGCAGCCTTTCTAAATGAGGATGTTCGTGAAGTGGTTGGTTACGAAGAAATGATCAGATTTATGTTGAGAATGAAGTATGTGTATGCCATGTGTGCTCAACAAGTTATTTATGCTCAGTCTATTAAAAGATTTTAGAGAACTGCAGAAACTTCTCAAGATGATGCAGGAAGGAATGTTGTCAGAGGTTTTATCACTAATTATCGTATGATTGAGATTTCTGAGCAGTCAATTAGAGAAGCTCTGAGGCTGGATGATAATGATCCTTAAGACTACCTGAACTTAAATTTGATGAGTACAGAGGCACATTTATGACTATGGGACATCCAGATCACTTTCCTAAGAAATAGTTTTTCAGAGTAGAGTATATAATCATTGGAAACTCATGTGTTATATCTCTCAACATGGTATGTCCAAGAGGAGCGTAGGATGGAACTCACTTCCAGTTGATATTAAATCTCCAATTGTAGCTGTCGCCACTAATAGAAGGTTTAATATGGCAAAGTGGATCTTGAATGGCTTAATTAATAATCTAGAAAAAGGAATCAGGAATAAATACTTAATGTATCCAAGATTTCTGCAACTGATTATAAATGAAGAATACCCTAATCTTCATGCATATGAGGTAAGTGGAGAAAGATTGATCTTGGAGCAGATGACTGAAACCATGTACAAAATACTTGCTATTGTGACTGGTGCTCAGAATGTTCAGATGTTTGATTATATGAAAGCAGTGGCAAGAGACGAGGTAAATATAGAAGAAGATCACTTTCATTTGATTGATGATGCACCAATTGATCCAAATAATTTGATTGAAGGAGTTCCTCAAGGACTATATGAGTCTGAATCTGAGGATGATGATGAAAATAATGAGGATGATGATGAGTGTAGAAATGAAGAAACTTCTTCTTTAAGTGATGATAGTGATGATGATGATGATGTTGAAGGTAATGAAATTGAAGTGGTTAAAGAAGCTGATAAGGAGATTGAAAGTGAGGAAACAAAATCTGATAATCAGAATGAAGATGTTAATAAAGTTAATGATACAGATATTGTGAATAAAAACATTGTTGATGTGAATGAACAACAACATATGGAGTTTGATTTTCCTGAAGTTGATGTAATTGAGCCTGTAGTACATGTAGATCACTTGTTGTACAATCACCACATCCAATAGATCAAGAGAATGTGATTGCTGAGGAGTCTTTCCTTAAGATTATCAAAGTCGTTGCTGGTTCACCTGTCCATCTGACAGATGAAGGTGGAAGCTCGATACAATATGCTACAGTCCATTCTGAGAACTTGAACGCTGAGCAGATCATAGATTCTTTGAAAGAAGAGAATATCCTTTAGGTTAAGATAATTGAGAAGATGAAAGATGAAAATGATCACTTGAAAGGAGCATTATTAAAGAAAGACTTGAAGATTACAGCGTCTGAGGAAAGACATGAGATGAATTTAAAGAGCTTTGATGTATTGTTCATAGATTATGACTTGTTGGGTGAAAGATACGAAAAGTTGAAAGACGAGTTTGATAAGATGAAGAAGAGAATGAGATTATGAAAGATAACTTAAAATCTCCATCTACTCAACCATAAGACTTAGAACCCTTACCATCAGGGAAAGAGGATGTTCCTGAAGTTTCACTCATTGAAACTCAATCCAAAGAAATGTCTCGAGTTTATACTAGAGCAAGGAGTCATGTTTCACAAGAAATCATTGTTGCTCCTAAAGTTCAATCTACTGAAGTTGAGAAATTATCTGAGGCTGCCAAAGGAAATAGAAGGATAGATGAATCTGACTTTCAATCATTGGAAGAAACATCTTCCTACCCTCCATAAAAAATGTAGAAAAATGATTTTGAAACTGGTAAACAATTAAATGATTTTAATTACTTATATGCTTGAATCTAATTTGTTGTACTTATGCAGTGAATGTAGATAATCCCTTAATACAGGAAATTGCAGAAGCAGATGTACAATAGCAAATTAGAGCATTGGATGATCTAGATCCACTGTTCACAGATGCTTGGTACGATAAGGTATTGAGGAAGAAGACATCACTGAAGCTGCAGATTCTCCAGTTGAAGTTCTTTCTGAAGACATCCCAATTGACGTTGAGGACAGATATATCTATCTGGTCCAGAAGAAGTACAATAGTGTATTATTGGATGCTCTTACGGTTTCTAAAATCAACGAAGAGTATGACGAGTGTACGGTAGCAGAGATAATAGCTCCAGTTGATCCATTTGAAATATTTGTTGAACATGGAGAATGGGTTTTGATGCAAGAAAGTATCAACATTGAAGATCTTCCAGCATCGGAACTTCATCATCAAGATCTTGAGAATATGAGTACTCTTGAGCTTAGATTGTGGTTACAATCAAGGAATTATCCAAGGAAAAGATTGAACAGGCTACAATCTGCTTCTTTAAAGAATTTGGTTAGAAGTTTTTAAGAGAAGGAGAAGCAAAATAACAAGATAATTGTGTTAGACATGCATAACCCACAGTATCTGGAGATTACCAAAAGAACTTGAACTTCAAAGCCTCAAGAGGTAAAGGTAATGGAGTTGCTAAAAAGGGGTAATGAGAAAAGAAAAGAACTAATTGATATGCTTCCTGAGACTAAGAAGCAAGCGTATAAAGTCTCAGTTGAACAAAAACATTTATGGAACAAAGCAAGATCTGGAGGAGACATAGTCAAAAATATATTGCTAAAAGGCCAATCTATATCTGAGTACTCAATGATTGTGTCCGATAATACAAAGGAGGTTTAGATAATCACCTGGAAATACGATGAGATCTTTGATGCTTTTCTGATTAAGCGTGCAAATGCAATATGTGATGTTGATCACTTTTACACAAGCATCACAGCACTTCCAATACAAGATCTGTAGGATAAGTTGCCTCTGATTAATCCTTCCAAGGAAGCTCGAGGTGAAAACTTTGTTAAACTTCTCAATCATGGTACTACCGGGATGGATACTTATCTTAAAACTCGATGTGATCAAGAAGATAAAGATTATTTCAAGTCTTTGAAGAGCAAGAGGAAGGTGGCTGCTAATCCATAGGAAGAAGAAAAGTTTCTGGATATATTTAGTGACCAGTATTTTAAGAAAGACACTAACCCAGGCTTAAAAATGATAGATGGTACACAAACCTCGAAGCTGATTTGAGGTGGTTTTATCATGAAGACTTAATGCAGTTGAAGTTAGTTTGTAACCTAGATGATTGGGAACAGGATATCATATCCTTATTTGGAGTTTTTGAGCTCAAGCCTCTCCATCCAAGTTATATCTTTTTCTTGTCTAATCAAAAGTTTGAACGTGTTGCTTCGGAAGTTCCTGATAGTGACAGAAATACTTCCTGACGATTGTTAAGGTAATGAATGCTGCTATGGAGAGAATTAGTTTGTGTAAAGCATTAGCATTTGCAAATATCATGAAGAAGGATATAAAGAACATTGACTTTATGAGGATATCCAGCAAAGGCGTGTTGGAAGTTCACTCTCATGATCATCCAAAACCATATAAGTTCTATGCTAACATTGACATCGCAGGTTTGTCAAAAGAAACTCTAGAAGTAATGGACAAGATAGTGATCAAAATTAACGAGTCAAATCCTAAGCAAGCTACCCTTGCCAAGAAGTTCAAGTCTGCAATCAAGAAAGCTTTACGAGAGTTGGAACTCTGCAAAGAGAAGCCAGTTGTGACATCCGTCACCGACAGGTCTGTCAATTAACGATAAGCCCGTTAACTCTCCCCGTGTGTTATTTATTTCGCGTAATTAATTCGTTTTCGGACTGAACCTTGTCGTTTTGCTTTCGCGTTGAACCTAATATTATATAAATAATAATGGTAATAATTAACTATAAAAGTTTAATTAACCTTACTTATTATTATCAATCTATTAAATCTTAATAATGTTTATTATTAATATTATTAGTATTATTAGTATTATTAATAATATTATTATTATTATAATTAATATAATTAATAAGTTCAGGGTCTAAAGTGTAATTAAACTAAACCGGAGGGAATAATTAAATGAAAATAGAAGGGTGCAAAGTGTAACTACCAAAAACAAAAGATACAAAACGGGAATTCATCTCCAACCTCCCGAAAACCCAAAATCGAGAACCCCTACTTCGCCGTGAACCTGCCAAGGCCGCTCCTCCGTGCACGGTTCTGTTTCAGCCTCCGCCGGCTCGTCGTTTGGCTACTTCGCAGGTATACGATTCTCCTAGACTTTGTTTCGTCTCGTTCCGTGGTGGTTGGACCGGTTCGGTTGTATCGGGATTGCTTGTGATTGTGTTCGGGTATATATAGATATATATGTGTGTGTGTTTGTTCGTACGTATATATATGTGTATGGTTCTGTGCTGATTCGTATCTATATGTATATATATGTAGTGTGTGTACGTGCGGGTGTATGTGTGTTCGTATGGGTGTGTGTATGTATCTATATGTTTATATATATGCGTATGTGTGTGTTATGCCGTGTGTAAATATATGTTGTGTGTGCAGCCATGTACGTATATGTATGTATGTCGTAGCGTGTGTATGGTGGGCTGAGAAGAGGCGCAAACACAGCAGCCTTCGGCTGCTGTATGTGCGTGCGTATGTATGTGTCTGCGCTGTGTGTGCGTATTCTGTTGCGATGTGTGTATGTTGCTGCGACGTGTCTGTGTGTATAGGATGTGGCTGTTTTGTGCGGGTGTTTTTGTGTGTGTGTTGGTGTTGTATAGATGTGAAGCATATGTGTATTGTATGTGTCTTATAGATGTGTGGTATGTATGTGTAATATGTATGTATGAGTGTATATATTGTGTTTATGTGTGTTGTTGAGGGCAAACACAGCAGCTTGGGCTGCTGTGTACGTGTGTATGTATGTGTTTTGAAGTGTATGAGTTGAGAAACTAAGTATGTGATTATATGAGTTTGAGGGTGTGTGTTGATGGTTCAAAAGGAAGCATAATGAAAAGAAGTGTGTGTACAATTGATGGTTCAAAAAGATTATTAAAAAGAAACAGAAAGGTGAGGGTGTTGG
>BJCO01001801.1:0-15408 GCA_018326465.1 Flaveria floridana
GACATCATCACCCATCCTTTTGCCGCCTATAAAAGGATGGTGAACCATGCTGTATTAGGTGCCGAAACGTGTTGAGTAATAGAAAATCTTCTTTTTCGCAGAACTTTTCTCTCTCTCTATGTTTGTACTTTTACATGCAAAATATTTTGTGTTCTTGCTTTAAGTGCTAATTTCGTGCTAAATCCGCTGCAAAAACAATCTGATTGATCAAACTAGAGGCTGAGATCCTGTCAATAATAGTATATATTGTTTCTCATTGTAACTCATCAAACTATGCTTGTAAGAGTCTTGTAATACGGAGTTGAGAAGTAATATATACAAGTATCTTGAAAACCATTCTTGTGTTCATTAACTTATTATATTATTGCTAACTTAGTTTGAGATTCTGCTTCATCAACCATGTGAGACTTAGTAAATTTGTGAGGTAAATCTTGTGTTGAGAGACCAACACCTGTCCTACAATTGGTATCAGAGCTTCTTAGGCTATTGATTGTGAGATCTAACCACCCCAAATCATCCTTGTTCTTCACACTTACTCACTTGACTCAAAATGGCTCTCAACCAAAACTTTTCTGAGACTGAGATGGGAATAATGACCAAGGCCCCTATTATCACTCTTGTAACTTCAGAGCCTGGTGCAAACATATTGAAGGCTTCATCAAGTATCAAGATAGCCGAATATGGAGATTAGTCACTTATGGTCCCTACAAGCCAAAGGTAGCATCTCCAACTAGTAATGGTGCTATCATTGAGAAAGCTATTGAAGACTACTTAGATGAAGACTTGAAGAAGATGGACATCGATTGTAAATCCATGACTGTATTGCTTACAGCCATACCACTCCATGATGGTAGGCTTTGAACAATGCAGGTCAGCCAAAGAACTCTTTGATGTTTTGACATTGATGTACTCTGGTTCTTCTGAATCCAAAGAGTCTAAGAAAGATGTACTGAAGAAGAAGTTTGAAAATATCACTTATATTGCTGGTGTGACCTTAAGCAACAATACTTCAGGTTCATGGACTTAATCGCATCTCTTTAGTTTATGGGAGTGACTTTTGAGAAGAGAGACATAGTAAGAAAATTTATGAGTGCACTTCCTCATGAATGGAATTTCTATTATGACTCTATCAAGAGAACTGAGAATCTAAGCACTCTCACTATGACTGAACTATATGGAATTCTTGATGGGTACCGTATGGATATGGAGACTCGAAAGGACCATCAAATGAACAGAAGCTCAAATCTTTCTATCAGTAATACTCTACATGTTGCTGAAGGATCAAGAACTCCCCTGCCCCAGATGTACCTGAACTACAACCAACAGCCATCATACTCCCCTGGGCCTTACACTACATTTCTTGAGACACCCAGGTCTTAACAAGCACAACAAAATTCTTTCTAGGATAGTTGTTCTTTTGTTTCAGGAAATGAACACTCTAGAGATTTTCAATTCTGTTTTGATGATCTTGAGTGTTTTAGCCCAAATGATGTGGAATATATGGACATTGTATAACATATGTCTTTTTTAACCTATAGAGCAAAGAAGTTCTTTAAGAGAACTGGAAGTCTATTCCTTAAGAACCCAACTAATAGTAAATTTGGGTTGAAAAGTCAAAAGCCAAATGTTACAACTACAACCAACTTGGTCATTTTGTAAGGGAATGCAAGGCTCCTAGATATAATCCTGGAGCAACTCAAGCCTCCTAACATCCTGCTACCCCAAAGGCTGCAACCAAGCCAACTGAGCAACAAACTACAGCTATTGCTAAAGAGGTTGATTGGAGCTTCATGGTGCAATATGTCACCCCTGCTTAAGCTCTCATGGCTGGAACCGAAGACACCAAGGTATATGAACATCTCTATACCCCAGCCTGTATAGCTAAGGTTAAAATGTATCAGAAATACAACATGAAAACTAAATCTGATATTGAGTCCTTAAACATACTAAAATCTGATTTTAAGAGAGCAGAATCTAAAAACTGAAGAGTTATAGAAAATTGTATCTTCTTTTAAACATGAACACTCAAAATACATGACTCAAATAAAAGATTTAGTCTCCAAGTTAACTGAGGCTCAAGCTCAGCTAGTAATAACTGAGGCTAAAGCAAAGAAGTATGCTATTCAAGAGTGGGTTGGGAACCAATAAAACTGCTCCACCACACTCTTATGTGTCTATTAGACATCCAAGATATGGTACTGATGAGCAAGAGGTTCCAAATGCTGACCCCCCTACCCAATGAGTAAAAGAATGATGCAATAATGGTGACCACCACATTGAAGGATAAGATAGGATCCCTCATCCACACAGCTTATGATCAACCCCTGACCATCAAAGATAGAGAGAACAAAATCAATGCAGCAAGAAAAACTTCTAAGAAGGTGGTGGAGCCTAATTTGAAAATAGACCTAAGACAAAAGGGTGTATTCATCTCAATTGGATTCCAAGTGGCTAGAAACTCTGATTCAGGAAAGGAATCTAGTACTAGTATTCCTATCCAGCTAAAGAATCAGAACTTAAAGGGGAAGGAGGTTGAGGAAGAGAAGAAGTGCAAGAAACAACAGCCCTCATGCCCCATCAAAGTTAATATTGAGTGCATAATTTATGGTCTGCATAACCACATGGCTAAAGATTATTGCTACAATCCAGCTAGCATACAATATGCAAAAAATGTTAAAAAGGAAGGGGTCAAGGAAGGTTTCACATTTGGACCTTATCATATGGTTCAAGTGTTGAAGAAAGGAAAGTTTGTTTCCGAAGCCAAGTTACTTTAGAAAGAAACTCATTCTTCTGAAAGGAAAATAGCTTCGGAAGACAAGCCCAAGAACAAACAAAAGAATAAAAGGAATCCTATGAAATCTTCCGAGAAGAAGACCGCTTCGGAAGAAAAGGTGGTGACAACTTCTTCCGAGAACAAAGAAACCTCAGAAGCAAGTCATGCTGTTCAAGCCTCTTCAGGCTCATCTACACTGATTAACCATAGGATGGAATGGAAGATCAGACAAAATGTTGTAGCCCAGACCTCTTCTTCATAAACCATAGTTGAACCCCCATGCATACATTTTAGTTCAATTTTGTCATCTACATCGGAAGAGCCCAAGACCAATAAGGATTGGGTTTCTAATAGTAACTAGCCATTTCACCATATGTCTAGGGACATCCAAATGATAAGAATGGAAATATATGGATTATGGACAGTGAACACCCTAGGCACATGACTGGGAAGAGATCTCCCCTACAATAGTTTGACCATTTTGATGGAGGTCCTGTTCAGTTTAGAGGTGAAAGCCGAAGGATACATTTCTGGTAGAGGTAGTGTATCTAATGGTAAGTTAAAAGTTGACAAAGTAAACTTTATCAAGCAGCTTGAACACAATCTCTTAAGTTTTTCTCAATTCTATGATCAAAAGCACCAAATGCTTTTCATAGAAAATGAGTGCATTTTCCTCAAACCCGGGATGATAATTACTCAGGAATTGGTGTTTCTTAGATCTCCCAGGAGAGAGGATATGTATAAGCTAGATATGAACAATGCTTCCCTATTAGGAGAAGTATCATGCTTTCTTTCCGAAGCTAATGGTGATGAGTAAACTCTTTGACATAAAAGAATATGTCATGTTAATGTTAAGACCATGAATAAACTGGTTAAAAACAACTTGGTACATGGTGTGCTTAAAAAGGAGTTTTTCTGTAAAGCTAACTGTGTCGCTTGTCTAAAAGGGAAGCAACATAAGGAATTCCACAAGTCTAAGGAAGTTAACTCCATCACCACTCCATTACACTTATTGCACATGGATTTATTTGGTCCCACAAGTATAATGAGCATTAGAAGGAAATCATATTGTCTTGTGATAGTTGATGATTAGACAAGATTTATATGGGTATTATTTTTAAGAACTAAGGATGAAATTGCTAAAATATTAAAATCTTTTATTCTTAAAATTCAAATAAATTGATCACAAGGTAAAAACAATGAGAAGTGATCAAGGGACTTAGTTTAAGCATCAAGTTCTTGACTCATTCTGTAACTCAAAAGGGATTACCAAACAATATAGCGCTCCTAGAACTCCACAACAAAATGGTGTTGCAGAGAGGAGGAATAGGACACGTATTGGGGCTACAAGAACTATGTTAGCTTATTCAAAGCTGCCTCTAACTTTCTGGGTAGAGGCAGTCAGCACTGCATGTTATGTGCAGAACATGATTCTCATTATTAAGCCCCATGGAAAAATCGCTTATGAGCTATGGAACAAGAGGCCATCGTTCCTTGGCTTTCTAAGATCCTTTGGTAGTAGGTGCGCCATACATAACACAAAGGACTATTTAGCAAAATTTGCTAAAAAGTCAGGTGATACAATCTTTGTTGGATATTATTCAAACCTTACAGCTTATAGAGTGTACAACATTAAAAATCAACAATTTGAGGAATCATCCAACATTTTTGTAAATGAGCACACTCCTGGTGTTAAGGGGAATGGCCATGACCATATCTTTGATTTAGAATTGTTTCCCAACTATTTTAAACCACCTTGTGAAAATGTTTCAGCTAGAACAAAAACTCAAAGTGACTCCTATGATGATCAACTGTTTGAGTTACCCAGAACTATTCTAATTTCTCCAAGAATACATGAAGATCAAGCTCCCACTAGTGAAAGTCCTGAAAGATTGAACATCTCAGGAAATAGCAGAGCTTCAATAAGTTGTCAGCCAATTGAGCCTCAAAACTCATCAGCTGACAACTCCAACACTCAACACTAAGCTGATGAAGACAGTGATCTGCAGGAACAAGCAACTGTTGATACTGCTTCATATTGATGTTGTCACATATTCAATCAGTCCTCACTGAATGAGTGTGAGACACCAGCTGGAACTAATGGTCACAATCCTTAGCAAAACTTTTCAAATATGGATTCATCTATACAACTAGATATGATTCCTAGGCTCAGGATATAGAACACTCATCCTGCTGAGAACATAATTAGGGATTTCTCAGAAGGTGTGAGAACTAGAAGAATACCTGCTAGTACTCATGCTTTCTATTTCAAATAGAACCTAAGAAGGTGGAAGAAACTCTGAAGGATAGCAATTGGGTTGAAGCAATGCATGAGGAGTTACTTCATTCAAAAGATAAAAGGTATGGAACCTATGTCCATTTCCACCCAGCCATATGCCTATTGGCACCAAGCGGGTGTTCAGAAATAAAAGAGACGATAGAGGTTTGATCATCAAGAACAAAGCCAGACTTGTGGTTCAAGGACACACACAAGTGGAAGGAATAGATTACACTAATGTCTTTGCACCTGTTTCAAGACTTAAGGCTGTGCAAACCTTCCTTGCTTTTGCAGTATCTAAAAACTTCACAGTATATCAACTTGATGTCAAATCTACATTTCTGTATAGGGATTTTGGCAGAGAAGTATATGTATGCCAGGAACCTGGATTTGAAGACCCACAGCACCCAACTACATGTGCAAACTGGAGAAAGCTCTTTGTGGGTTACACCAAGCACCTAGGCTTTGGTATGAGACACTATCTCAGTTTCTTCTGAAGAATGAGAGGTCATGTTGCTTTTACAAGTCTATGTTGATGACATCATATTTAGTTACTCAAATGACTAAATATGCAAAGACTTTGAAAGCATCATGAGGATGAAATTTGAGATGAGTTCCATAGGAAAGATGAATTTCTTCCTTAGAATTCAAGTGAAGCAGATGGAAGAAGAGTTCTTCATCAATTAATCTAAGTATGTCAAAGAAATCTTAGAAAGATTTGAACTGAAATATTGTAAACCAGCCAAGACACCTATATAAAGAAATCATAATCTTTGTCCTGATTCCGAGGGGGAGGATACTATTCAGCATCAGTACAGGGCAATTATTACGTCTCTAATGTATCTCACTGCAAGTATACATAGGAAAGATTTGAAATGAAATATTGTAAGCCATCCAAGACATATGTACCAAGAAATCACAATCTTTGTCCTGATTCTAAGGGGGAGGATACTGATCAGCATCAGTACAGGGCAATTATTAGGTCTCTAATGTATCTCACTGCAAGACACCTATAGATAAAGAACTCTAGGAAGGACATGTTGCTTTTACAAGTCTATGTTGATGACATCATATTTAGTTCCTCAAATAACTAAATGTGCAAAGACTTTGAAAGCATCATGTGAAAGAAATTTGAGATGAGTTCTATAGGAAAGATGGATTTTTTCCTTACAATTCAAGTGAAGCAGATGGAAGAAGGGTTCTTCATCAATCAATCTAAGTATGTCAAAGACATATTAGAAAGATTTAAAATGAAATACTGTAAGCCAGCCAAGACACCTATAGAAAGAAATAACAATCTTTGTCCTGATTCTGAGGGGGAGGATACTGATCAGCATCAGTACAGGGAAATTATTAGGTCTCTAATGTATCTCACTGTAAGACACCTATACATAAAGAACTCTGGGAATGACATGTTGCTTTTACAAGTCTATGTTGATGATATCATATTTAGTTCCTCAAATGACCAAATGTACAAAGACTTTGAAAGCATCATGAGGAAGAAATTTGAGATGAGTTCTACAGGAAAGATGGATTTCTTCCTTACAATTCAAGTGAAACAGATGGAAGAAGGGTTCTTCATCAATCAATCTAAGTATGTCAAAGACATCTTAGAAAGACTTTAAATGAAATATTGTAAGCCAGTCAAGACACCTATACAAAGAAATCACAATCATTGTCCTGATTCCGAGGGAGAGGATACTAATCGGCATCAGTACAGGGCAATTATTGGGTCTCTAATGTATCTCACTGCAAGTATGACCTGATATCATGTTTGCAACCTGCATTTGTGCAAGATATCAGGCTGCTCCAAAGGTGTCTCACCTAATTACTGTTAAGAGAATTCTTTGATACAACTGGGCCTTTGGTATCCTAAGAACAAGGATTTCAATCTTTATGGTTACAGTGATAGTGATTATAGAAGCTGCAACATTAATAAGAAATCCATATCAGGAGGATGTCAATTTCTTGGTTGAAGGATCATCTCCTTACAATGTAAGAGGTAATCATGCGTCTCTACATCAACTGCTAAAGCTAAACATATTGCTGCTACAAGCTGCTGTGCTTAACTACTATGGATTTAGAATCAGATGTTAAACTATGGTTTTAACTTTATAGAGACTCATATCCATATAGACAACAAGAGTGCTATTTCTATTACAAAAAATCCAGTCAAGCACTCTAAGACAAAGCATATTGATATCAGGTATCATTTTATTTGAGATATTAATAAGAAAAAACTTATTTAAACTAGTCAGAGTTGATTCAAATGAAAAATATGTTGATTTGTTCACCAAAGCCTTTGATGAACAAAGATTTAAGTATTTAATTACGACTATTGGGATGATTAATATTGACTAGTCAATCTCTTTTGATAATATGTTTTGTCTATGTTGACTTTATACAATCTAAGCCATGTTACAAAAGGTTTTTCTTCAAATTTTCTAAGTACGGATACTTTCGAAGAGAAATTTACCCTCGGATGTGATCTTTATCTATCTTCCGAAGGCAAATTCCTCTACACAAGTTCTCTCTTCCGAAGAGTTTTTAGTCTCAAAAGACTATTTGATCATAGATCAAATTTCATTCCGAAGGTTACTAACTTCTTTCAGAAGAACACATTACGCTCGGAAGCAAAGTTTGTCTTTAAGACATAGTTTGCTTCGGATGTTATAGTAATTTCGGAAAACAATATTGACAAACATAAGTTTTACTCTTGGAAGCAATTTTACTCTCGGAAGAACAACTTTATTGTGTAACGGAAATTTTTGGGCCCCACTCTACAAAAAGTAAGATTTTATTCATGATTGTCTAAATATTTTAAATGGTTTATCTTACCGCCTCTATCAAATCGTAACCTAAACTATCCTTTCACTTTATCTGTTTGGTGTTTCACCCACCATTTAAATACTTCCGACTCTTTTTCTTTGAAATATTTACCACTATAAAAGCCTTAAATTTCCACTATCTTCTTCACTCACTCTCAAATTCCTTCAACCCAATAGTACCTTCACAACAATGGCTTTGAATCTCCAACACAACCAGGTCGCCATCCTTGACTATTCAAAGTATGACAATTTTGCCCCCATCATCCAATTTCTAACATAATCCGCATACTTTACTGCTCTTACTGTTAATCCCACCATCTACTGAAACCACATGGCTGAATTCTGGGCCAATAGTCAAAATGACATGCTCTATGATGAACGGATTATCTGATCAAGAATTTGCGGACATGAGATCATCATCAGTGTGACCACCATTAGGGAGCATCTAGAACTCCATGATGAAGGAGCCCCTAAAGAGTTCCCCAAGTTTGATTCGGAGGACACTTACACCAAATGGGATATGGAGGAGATGTAAGCAAGTTTACAGTTTACAAGTTCAACTTTTCTTACAACTGGAAATTCTTGCTACATATAGTCCTACACAGCTTATCCCACAAATCAACAGGTTAGGATCAAATCTCATACAATTTAGGCTACCTAGTCCATGGGTTGATGAAAAGCCTCAGATTTAATTACTCAAGATTTATGCTGAACAACCTAAGAGGTAATCTTACAAGGAATACATTCTACATGTATCCCGGCTTTATTCAGCGTATACTCAACTGTGAGTTAGATCAGGATAAACTAGAATGTGCAAATGTTCTAGTGGTTCCTCAAATGAGGTCGCGTATCTTCAACTTGCTGAAGAAAATATCCACTAACTTTACTAGATGGTTCACTAATCTCTTTCTAGGTATGCTTGAGCCAATGGCTCCTTGTACATCCCTACAAACCTAGCAGGTAATTACACCAGAAACCACCATTTCACAACCAATTACTTCTTCCCACCCCATCAATTCACATATCATAGATGCCCCAAATGATCCCTTGTTCAATCTACTCTAATTGAACAAGCCCCCTCTATTCACACCAAAAAGGCTAGAGTGGAACATAGGGCTCCTAATCAGCCAGAGGTCCAACCATCATCTACAATAGGCCTCAATATCATGTTGAGTCTCGTCAGTCTCAACCTGATAAGCCTATTACCCAATCCATAAGCCCTAAAGGTGAGTCCCAACTCTCCCCTGAGAAGCCAAAAAGGGACAACCATATCACTAGTTCAACTGCTATTGTAGAAGAACTATTAGGTGCTGACTAAGGTCACGGGTCATTAGAAATAACCTCTGAATCCTTTCTTGACCTACTACCGACCTAATGAGGAAATTATGTTCACCCATGGAGATGCTGCTGATCTACCACACCACTCCCCAGATCAACTGAGCCCTAGAGAACCTCAGATATCCAGCCCACATCAGCTAGCCTAAACTGAGGTGAGTCTAACTGGAGTGGAGGTGACTCATGCAGATTTAACTACCACTACTAAGAGTGCTTTACTAGCCTCTCAGGACAGTGGTAATATAAGTGGGACTGAATCTACGGCGAACTTGCCCATTGATGACTCTGAAAGAGATATCAGTGCACAAGGGTATCCTTGGTGTCAAGAAACCACATCTGGTGGTGATGATGAACATACCAGGTATGTTATCTCATCTCCTAATGATTCTTCAAAAGAAGATGAGGGGTGTGTACCTTACAATCAGTAACCTACTTTCTAAAATCTTAAACCTTGAATTCAAGGTGTGGACTTTAGAAGATAGGTCTTCCACTCAGCAACTTAAGATTGAAAATCTCAAGGCCAAACTAGCTGAGATATAGAGCGAGAAATCTGTTAGACATGTATATACCTAGGTTTCTTTAAGTTCTTCCCCTAGCTCATCTACTTCTTAAGATGATACTACAACAAAGGGGGAGAATGTACAGAAACAACAACATGAGGAACCTAGCCTTGCCATCACAACAACTTCCCTTGATATTAGTTCTTCTTTTTACTCCACACAACAACAACCTGTAACAATCTTCCCTCAACCAGCTCCTATTAGAATTCAAGTGGACCCAAGGATGCTTATCAACCTAAATAGGTTTCTAACCAAATTTCTGATAAGCTCCACCCTTGAGCAACCATCCCCTGATGTAGTTGTTGCCTACTTTGGAGCTGAAGAGCTTCAAAGGTTGAGTGCACCACCTACCTCTGAAAAGGAAGTTGGTTAAACTAATGTATCTATTGAACCAGAGATTAACTTCAGAGGGGATATACAGACTCATGGCCCAACAACTGATTTAGAACAGATAGGTGGTGCAGTTCAAGTTTCTTCCAAAGCAGAGCTGAAGCTGTGGAAGGAATCGTGGAATTATCTTCCATGTCCGATGACCTATTCATCATAGAGGCCGTTCTTGATCTGGCCTCTAAGGTAAACACTGAGGACTTCCTTACAACTCCCCTATCTCAAACACCATAAGTCCAACCCCACTCTCCCGAACCTGAACCCTCTAAGCCTGAGTCTCCAAAGGCTGAATCTTCCCCTGGTCCTAAGGGGAAAAGGAAGTTCACTGCTGAGAGCTGCTAGAAGAAGAAAGTTTGGAGAAGCTCAAAAGAAAGGGAAAAGTTGATACGAGGAAGATGTTGGCTGTTGGTCCATTTGATCGGTTTTCAGTGTAGAAGATAGTTTGAATCATTCAATACCAAAGACAAATAACGAACACAAAGATTTGAAGCACAAAAGAAGACCAAAATTTATTCAAATAAGTTTCAATAAGCAAAAATACACAATGGAATGAAATAAGCTCAATATATTCAATAAACACCAGCTTACAGTAGGCACTTGCAATAGAAATATTCGATTAGGGTTTTGCAAGGATGGCCAACAATGAATAAAACGAATCTATATATAGCAGTCGTAGTTTCGCAGATAGTTTCGCTGAAGGCGAAACTGTGCTGCTGAAACTGTAGTTTCACCCGGCAGAAACTATTAGTTTCGCCGAGTGAATGTGCAGCTGACTGTGAGAGAAACTATAGTTTCGCTCACAGTTTCGCTGGACTGCTAAATATAAAAAATAAACTAAAAAACTTACAAAAGTAATCTAACATAAATCCTATTACATAGAAAGATAAACAAATACTAATCTAAGGTGAGTCCAACCTATTCTTGATCTTCATTGGCTGCAAGCAGTAAAGCAGCAACAACCGCCTAAGAAAGTATCAACAACCAGAATAGAGTGGATGTGTTAGACAGGCTTATCAGCCTGGGAGTAGACAATGAAGAAATAGTTCTACTCCCACTTGATGAGATTGTGAAGATAGAGAAGGCAACCTTGCTACAAAAGGAAAAGGAGGAAGCAGTAAGGTTGGCCATAAAGGAGGAGAAAAGGAAAGAGAAGGAGAAAGCTATGGAAAGGAAGAGGTTGGAAAGAATAGCCTTTCTGTGCTCTAGAGGCTATTCTCAAGAGGAACTTTCACCTTATGACAATGAGATGATCTTGTTTCTTTTCTTTAAGGAGAAAGATCAAAAGGAAAAGAAGAAGAGTGCCAGGGAGAAGCTGAGGGAAAAGACGAAGAAGGAGAAAGAGGCAAAACTTGCAGCTGCCAAAAAGGTGAGAGACAGGGAATGGATGAAGTCCTATCTCAAAGCCCATGGCTTTAACAACAGGCAAGTGGGTCCATGTCAGAGAAGACCCTACAACGACATGTTAGTGACATCAAGGCTAACATTCGCTTTGGAAGAAGGCAGGAGGTACCATAAGTATCAAGTGTTCAACACCCAAACTAACACCCAAACCACAACCTATACCCATACCTTTTCCTTTCCCTATAAAAATTGAACCAACCATTGAGCCTTACACCCCTGAACCCACAACATCAACCTTACCTACACCCTTACCCTCTTCTTCCCAACAATCACGACCACCACCACCACCTTTCCTTACACCTAAAACATAACCCCGAACCAAATCATAACCCACACCATCTTTAGAACCTTATATGCCCCTAAACTTAGAAGAGTTCAAGGAGATCAAGAGAAAGCTCATTAACTACACAACCTTGAGCAACACTCTTGTGAGGAGGAGTCAATTTAGCTGAATAAAATTGATGGCTCTTCCAGTTCCCTCATAAGAGATGCATTCCTTGATCTACCTACGGGAACACTGGACCAAGCTCTCCAACTTCTTGCAACTAATTTAGACACTATGATGGCAGAAGAGAAGTTAAGAAAGATACTAGCAAAAGGGGACAAGCTGCCAACATAATCCCTTAATCCTAGAAGGAGAATTATCCAGTGAAGGTTCAATAAACCTTCTCACAGCTTTGCTGTGGAAAGAGAAAATGGTGAAGTAAATAGGCTCAATACTTCATCTCTGCTACACTTCAGCAGATTTGACATTGTTGAGTTAGCAGAGAAGCCATTCTTTAATCCCTGTAACTCTTAAGTTGCTGCTCATATCATAAATCATCTGAGTAGTCTTCATCTGGCTGAGCTGACAAAGAAGGCTGAAGAAGAGTTGAAAAAGAGAGCAAGGGATGAGGAAAAAGGCACAACCAAAAAAGAAAAAGTTCCTATAGATGGTTAAAGGCACAACTTCTGACCCTATAGTTAGATGGGAATATGACTACAATTCCTATCAACTAACTCTCTTAAGAGGGACACCGCAAAGAGTACATGTCATTCAGAGCGATAGAGTCGATATACTATCAACAAATGACTTGTACAAGCTCCTTAGCACCACATCATGGAAGAACAAGGAGACAAACAAATACTTGCTCTCCCTGGTGTTGAAGAACGTAAGGAGAAGAAGGAAGTGATGTTTTGGTAGCATCAGCCTAGGGGGAGTTTGTTGGATCATATGAGGCTAGTCAACCAAAACAACACTTAAAAGAATTCTAAAGTACAATTGAAGAAGTCTTCCAAAGCTAAAGCAACTCTTTCAAAGACAAGTTGAAGATCTTCCGAAGCTTAGAGTGTGAAGAGCTTCCGAAAGAAAAATAAGTCTTCCGAGACTAACTAGTTTTCCTTCTGAAGTATATGAAGAAATTCCAAAGATAGAACTAAGTCTTCGGAAGACTAAGTAGTTCTTCTTCTGAAGTATTCACACTTAGAAGATCCATGAAAAAGTCTTCTGAAGAATAAAGTCATGAAGACCTGCAGAAGAATTAGAAAAAGTAGATTCTTCTGAAGGATAAATGGCCTCGAAAGAACTTATTCTTCCGAAGCCATTTACATTTGAAAGAACCAACTATAAACCAGTGGACAAAAGTATGGGTTGTTTGACATCCACTACCAACTCTGATATACTGCATGGCGCGTTCTCACGCCCATATAGTTGATCATACTTTATTCCACTATTCACCTTTATTAATTAGTAGAGTTATCATCTTTAGTTGGTAAGAAAAGGTATGTCATGGACTTGTCATGACTACCTAATCTAGGATAGTATTTTATCTTAGATACTTTCTTCTAGCAATGTAATATTTGTTTAGTTCTAAATTCCAGCTGGTCATTTAAGTATAACCGACTGTAGATAGTAGTATATATAGTTTCTCATTATAACTCATCAAACTATGCTTGTAAGAGTCTCGTAACATGAGTTGAGAAGTAATGTATACAAGTATCAAGAAAACCATTCTTGTGTTCATTAACTTATTATATTATTGTCAACTTAGTTTGAGATTTTGCCTCATCAACCGCATGAGACTTAGCAAGTTTGTGAGGTAAATATTATGTTGAGAGACCAACACCGATCCTTCATACCTGACCCATAATCTTCTTATAGAGGTAGCCTAATCCTTAAGGGTGATGTCGATGATCAAAAAAGAGAACATTAGAGCTAGCGAGCAACCACTAAATCTCAAGATTAATCAATCCCACTGGACAGTTAAAGAATAAATAATTTCTGGTTGTCTAGCACCAATTACAATCATAGCCAAGTAATAGTTTGAATATAAAACACCACGCAAATCAATTGATTGATTGATGAAAATAGCATGAGCGCATGCAAGGTCCATCTGAGAAAGGTTACAGCCATATGGAGTTGTTGTTTGTCTAGCATTGATTAATAGTAATCAGGTTACTGATTGTCATCCCATGCAAATACATGCTGGATTGATCCCCTAGCATGGATCACCATGTATACAAATCATGGCCCATTTTATCTCAAATGGAGGAAGGATAACATTGTCGAATGTTGGTCCATCATGATCGAAAACTAGTGCAAATATCAATAATATCAGTAATATCAGTAATGCTATTATTACTATTACTAAAATATTTTCTATGATTATTATTATGTGTTCAATTTTCCCTAGATAATATTTAAGCGTTGCCTTAGAATAGAATAATTAAACATTCTGAAGTTATAATCAAACACATCAAAATGTTAGAATCAATTGATAACAATTAATTTTGTGTATACACACATAATTCACGAATTAATTCAATCCATACACATCAAAAACTTAAAAACACTTAACTAGAAACTATCACCTAAAATACTACACTACATAATAAAAATACACTACATAGTTAATTAAAAAAATAAACAAAACACACACATGCTCGGCCGCACCACCCCCTCCTCCAATCATTCTCTTTCCTTCCCACTTACATAATCTACAATAAAACACCACCTCTCCATACTACTCCGTACATGCAAACCGACATTCAAACACTTCACACAACTCTCTCCCTCTTTCTCTCAGCCCCTCATCCGAAACACACACACAACTTCATATTTCAGCCAAATCTTGAAGAACATCAACATTTCATCATCATCCAAGCTCAATCCAAGCAAGAAATCAACGTTTGAAGGGTCATTAAGCACGAATATTGAAGGAACAAGGTGCTCCAGCCTTTGTTCGAGGTTCACATTATTTCAAGCTCTTCTAATCCCTCAAAGTCACGGTTCATTAAAGGGTAAGCATCAACGCACCAGAAACAATCAAGTTGTTTCTTGTGTTTTACTTTGATAAACCATCAAAAACACATCTGTTGGGTCATTATAAGGCTAATGCCACTAAAACCACTTCACATAGTCAATTTCGGTGCTACATTCAAAGGCTTATGAAGCTAAGTATGAGATCTTCCAAAGTCTGAAAGAAAGAGCTGAAGACCATCTTCCGAAGACAAAGTCTGAAGAACACTTCCGAAGACAAAGTCTGAGGAAAAGAGCTGAAGACCATCTTCCGAAAACAAAGTCTAAAGAACACTTCCGAAGACAAAGTCTGAAGAAAAGAGCTGAAGACAAAGTCTAAATAACACTTCCGAAGACAAAGTCTGAAGAAAGAACTGAAGACAAAGTCTACTTCCGAAGACAAAGAAGACTCCAAGCCTCGGAAGAAGCAGTCTTCCGAAGTATAAGTGGCTTCGGAAGAAGTTATTCTTCCGAAGAAACTTATCCTTCGGAAGACATTGCTATGACCAGTAGACATAAGTATGGTCTCTGACAGTCCGCTGCAGACCTCTGATACAGCATAGCATCTT